>VDFB02105785.1:438146573-438231630 GCA_007258455.2 Sequoia sempervirens | reverse complement strand
TTTCTCCCTCTTCCTAGACCTCTATATCTATATCTCTATTTGCCTCTCTATCTCTCAATATTTCTTCTTGTATGCCTCCCTCTATTTATCTCTATATCCTTATCTTTTTGTCTCTCTCTACCCCTATACCTCTCCCTCTCTCTACATATCTATATATCACTTTGTCTCTATCTCCCTCTCTACCTTTTCCTTACTCTACCTCTATATCTCTCTCCTTATCTCTCTCCATCTCTACCTATCTCTCTTCCTTTCTCTTCTCCCTATATCTTTCCCAAGTTATATACATCTCCCTTTTTCTATCCTTATCTATTCCTCTCTCCCTATCGCTCATACTTTCTATCTCTCTACTTCTCTCTCCTCTCTCCTCTCTCTATTTCTCTCCCTCCTATCTATTTATATATCTCTCCCTCTCTATCTCTCTCACTCATATACACAAACTCCATGTTTATTTTTCTCCCTTCCCATCTCTGTCTTTATACCTCTCTCCCCCTCTCCCTTCCCATCTCTATCTTTATACCTCTCCCCCCCTCTCCCTCCCCCTCTCCCTCTCCTCTCTCTCCCTATCTTCCCATCTCTCCCCCTTTCTTTTCCCCCTCTATATTTACCAAGTTATATCTATCTCTAGATATCTTTTCCTATTTATATTCCTATCTCATCCTATCTCTCCCTCTCTCATTATAGCTCCATATTTATATATATCTTTACTTCTCCTCTCTCCTCTCTCTATTTCAATCCCTCCCTCTCCCTTCTTCTCTATCTATTTATATATCTCTCACTTGTACCTACACACTCCCTATTTATCCCTCCCTATCTCTATCTCTCTATCTCCTCCTCTCTTTATATCCCTCTCTCCCTTTCTATTTATTTAGCTACCTCTCCCCCCTCTCCTTCTCTCTCCCTTTCTCTAACTCTATATCTCTATCTCCCCCTCTCTCCCTCCCTTCCTCTCTATGTCCCACCTCTCTCTTCCCATCTATATATATGTAGCGTAGAATAATGTATCCCTTTACATTTTCACACTTGTTTGGGCCCTCCTAATTAAAATGGACCTAATAATGCCATAATTTAGTGTTGTTAAATGTACTTTATTACATTTACACACTTATTTGGGCCCTCTTAAAGTTAATTATGCTTAATTATGCCTTAATTGGACCTTTAATTCATTTTCCAAGCCTATTTAATTACATTTTACGAAGGGGAAACCCGATATTTATTAATGCCTAAACATAACACTTCACATTGAGCAATGTGTGTCTTGGTATCCATTTGCCCATGGGCGAATGGGTCCTCCCTAAACCTTAAGACCTAAATTTAAATTATGTTTTGGTGGTATTTTAACATATTCAAATCCATGATTCAATGTTGGCTTGTAATATTTGAATTTTTGGAAATTAAGGATACATACTTATAAATACAAGGTTATTTCACTATGTTTCACCTAGCACTTTTCTAGAATTTCATGAACATTTGTGAAGAATTTGAAGAGAAATTAAAGGCATTCAAGAGCAGAAATATCAGAGTTTTATTACAACATTCAAGATCCAATCATCATGTCAAAGTCTTCTTGCATCATGTATGTTTTTGGAGCTAACACTGTGATGTAGGTTTCATGATCAAATCAAGCATTCAAGATATCATTTCAAGCAAGATCCAAGTGTCAAGATTCACATCTAATTCAACCACCTCATGCAAGTTCCAGACCTCCTAAGATCTCCATTATCAAGGTTTCAATCAAGGGTTTGTTGAGTGGTTACATAGCTTTGTTCATTCTTCATTCCCTCTTTCATGTTTCATTTCATTTCAAGGTTTGATTACCAAAACGAGGTTTGACCAAGGCAAACCCCTATTCACTCAAAAATAAAAAAATTTCTCTTGAATGTCTGATTACAAATTTAGGTTGAAGAAAGCTTGAAAGTACAAGATTTACAAAGTTGTCAAAGTTGCAAAAGTTGTCAAAATTGTTGTCATCTAACAAAAATTAAGATCTCGAAGCCATTTCTGACATTCTGACTGTGAAACCTAGAAAAATTGGAAGATTCAGATCTATATTAGAGGCTCTCGAAAGCTACAGAAAATCCATGAACTTGGACCCATTGGCTCATGGGCGAATGATTTCCAGATTTGCATTGGAAAAGCACTTTTAGTGACTGGTAAATATCATTCTTCCTTTCTCTGATCTGTAATTTAATTTTTAGTTATGTTAGTATTAAGCTTAATATTGTTCTTTCAAGTATTAGATTGCATTTTGGTGTTGGTTTTCTATTTTTAATTTTTCTCCCCAAAGTGTTGTTTGACCTTGACCCCCGTCCTTCAAGCATAAGGAAATCTAAAGATTCCCACTTTGACTTGATCCACCTAAGGGTTGATAATAATTTCATTGTGTGGATCTCATTTCCTAATGAGATAGGGACAAATAGGGTCCTTACCACATCACATCATATACTTCGTGCCTTACCCTATTTTTCTTTATTTTAATATATATACATTTCTCTTTCTCTTCATATATCTCTCTATCTCTATCTCTTCATATATCAAGCTCTATCCATTTTTGTCCATATTTATCTCTCTCTCTCTCTATATATATATATATCCATCTCCCTTCTCTTTATATATTTATTTTTGACCTATCCCTCCCTCTCCCTCTCTACCTATCTCTCTCCCTTTATCTACCTCTATCTCTCTATCTCCCCCTCCCTCCCTACTTCCTCCCCCTCTCCCCCTCCCTCTCCCATCTCCATCTCCATCTCTATCTCTATCTCTATATTCATTTATATCTCTCTCTGTATTGATAATGAAGCCTAATTATATTCTTGATTTATAGGTTTTGTTTTGATTATGTTTGGATCCTCATTCTTGAAAGGGGGTGTGGTGGGCTTCCCCCCCCCACTATTGTTGTCAAGGGGTCTAGGGCCTGTAAAAAAATGATAATGTGGAGGAGGGAGAGGGAGAGTTGTATTTTTTATTCTTAAAAATATAAGTGTGTTATAGTGCACTCATGTTATAACAAACTCACGTTATAACATCATCATGTTCTACCATAGATGGACCAAAAAGTGATTGTGGCCACTTTTTTGTCCTCCATATTTCTACACTTACCCTTTCATCATTGGTCATGCCATGAGTATAGACATTTACAAATAAAATGTTCAAAATTAGGGCCTAAAACTCCTCAAACATCTCCTAAGTCTTTGGTAGCCAACTTCAAGGCAAAGGGAAAGGCCCCAATGCAAGCTAATATCCAAATGCAAATGGAATTATTCCTATGAATTTATTTTTAAAAGGGAAGTTTATGAATTACCAACATAAAGATGATTCTAAAGGAATTCATACCAACACGTTTAATGTTATTGAAAGCTTAGAGGACATGGTCACAATGGAGTAGGAAAAAAAATGACTAATAAGGAGATGCATCAACCAAGCATAGGTAATATTTCAAATCCCTTTGATTTAATTCCTTCTCTTGAATTACAAATGTTTGTAATGGAAGGAAAAATCCTATTTCTAACCATGTGGAAAAAGATGTGGGGGAACATGAAATTTTGGAAATGCATGTAGTTGTGGAAGATTTGATTCCTATGAATTTGATGAAAATGAAGCCAAAAGGAGTCAATAAGAGCTCTATTACCATACATGATCTAGATACAAAAGATGAAGGAAAAAATAAAGCTCCACTCTTGTTAGACTTTTAGCAAAAAAACATTAAAAAAGGAGGTTTTGAAAAGGGGGAAAATTAGGAAGGAAAAGGATTTGGAAAAGGTTATGTTAATAAGGGAGTCTTTGATAGATTTAGGTGTCACTAAAAAAATTGACACTCATTTCTCTAAACCCTTAAAATTATTGTGATATCTTGGAATGTAAGGAGCCTGAGTAGCATCCCTCATCAAAAAATTGATCATGATATTATCTAGGAGCATAAATAAGATATTGTTTTCATTCAAGAAACTATCATATGTGGAAGATATGATTGGTATATCCTCAAGAATTTGGAAAGATGGTAAATTTCTATGTATTAGAGCCTCTAGTAATGTTGGAGGTGTAGCTTGTCTTTGGAACCCTCATAGTATTACCCCTTCTTGGTGCTTGGGTATGCTGGGAATAAAGGTATAACTTGTAGCAATATGAACTTATTAAAGTGATTACAAATTTTAAATTATGTTTACAAGATTACTATAAAATGATTAAGTGATTGACAATTTCAACAATGAAAGAAAAAATCTGCAATACCACAAGTCATCAACACAAGTGACACAAGATATACATATAAAAACCATTGCAGGAAAAAAATCCACACCCAAAGAGATCCAATGTTTGTATTAATCTTCAAGGAAGTACATCAATACAATAATCCTCTCTATAATCTAGTAGCACTTCGTCACTCTAACATCTTGCAAAGAACTCATACTAAACCACCATGTCAAGGCTCCAATATATAGAAGTTTGTGGGAGAGAATACTACAAATGGTATCCCAAAACAACAAGCAAAACCACCTAGAAAAACGCATGCCCCCTTTAGTGGAAAACAAATAAACATGGAATAAAATATTAAATTATCACATGGCCTTCACATGGATGCTTAACCCATAGCCAATAGGAATTGGTCAAACTCAAGTGCTCCATAACTCTTTGACGGCTCTGACGACTACATACATGAACATGCACCAACATGCAAACTTGGGCCCAACCATGCAAGAGAATGAAAAACTTGTAAATAACATGCAAGGACATGCACACTCAAGTGGTCCCAACCCAAAAAGTTGGGCACCCAAGAGGAATATGCCTCCAAGATGCTTTGTAACTACCACTGTAAAGGGTCCACCTCTTTGAATACAATTACAATTTGTCATAGAAAAATAAATAATAAATATTTTGTCCCTCATGTCCCTTAGAACACTTTCCAAAGAATGTGGAGACACATAAATCAACTTAGGGTAACAATTTTAATGTCACCTATCCTAACATTCTTCCACTTGACATTATACATTGCAATTACATCCATGAGATACAAATAAAAATATAATCAAGCATAGTGATCAAGGCCCATGGCCTTCCTGCACCAAGAAAACTTATTTGTGGTCATTATCTTCATGAGAGAATCTGTGACATTATCCAAAGTGTCAACCTTCTCAATCAAAACCTTACCATTCTCAATCATTTTTGGCGCAAAGTGATACTGAACATCAACATGTTTAGTATGAGCATGATACATTATATTTTTGGCTAAACATATGGCACTCTGATTACCACATCCAATCCTCACTGCCCTGCAATCAAAACCAAAGCCATTATCATCTCTATAACCAAACCGCCTCCTTAGAAGCATGTGTAGCTGCCATATACTCTGCTTCAGTGGTGGATAATGCAACTGTAGGCTGTCTCTTACTCATCCAACTCATTGCACCTCCAAACAAAGTAAAAACATAGCCAAGATAAGATTATAGATTAATGATGCTCAAAGCTTATGTGGGTTTTCAAACTCAAAACATCTCTTAGGTTTCAAGGATTGTCTGATTAAAAAATGATAGAATAATCATTATAAACCAAGAGTAATGACCATGGTGGGTGTTGCCACAATAGTGTGTCCCACTTATGGGACATCTTGATTTTTTCTTAAAATCACATATTCTTTAGAAAAATTAATAATTTTAGCATTGATTAGTTTCATATTTAGGGTTTAATTGAAGGGATTTATTTCAAACCCCGTAGATCAAACCCCCTAGTATTAAATCAATTTCTTGATGGATTTTCCTCTACACTTGTCAAAATGCTGACAAAAAACCAATTTCGCTTCACCTTTTGGAGGATCTTGAACAATTCATTTAGAAATTCCTTATTGTAAGTATGTAACCCTTGGTATAAGATTTTCAAAAAGTATAATTTTGAATATTATAATTTGATAAATATGTTTATTTTCTATTTTCCATTGAAAACAAGATTTTCACTAAACATTAATGTCTCTATTCCACACGTACAAACAAATAAAAAATATATAGAAAAAAAGTGCACTAGACATTAATGTCCTTATTTAAACAAAAAAGAAGTTAATTTGGATAAAACAAAAAAAATTATGTTATGGAATAAACAGGTATGTCTAAATTATAATTAATCTTATTTCAAAAATGAATAAAAATAAAATATGCAACAAAAATTGGTGAAAAAAATATTGGTGTTACCAATATATGTTTAAGAATTTATAATTTTGTTCTTTTTGTAAAAAATATGTCATACATGGAATAAATATCATTTTTCAAAAATGTTGTTAACTATAAAAAAAATTTAATTAATTAATTAAAACTTGTACATAAAAATTCACAAATCATTTTTTATTTAAAAAAAATAAATTAGAATCTACACATAAAATATAAAAAATAATTAGTTGACATCATCTTCAAATTCTTAATGGTTTAGTTACTATGGGTGATAAAAAATGGAATTTGATTTGAAAACCCACTTTAAATGTCCCACTTTGGCCAAAAAGTAGGACACACTATTGTGGGATCACCTTGGTGCACTAGGAGGAATGACCATGGTGCTTGTAGAAAGAGTTATGCTATTGTTTGTTAAAGGTGAGTTAACATATAACATATGATGGACACATGATCATTTTATTTTTTATCCATATATAGGTGCAATAATAGAAGGATCATTAGTCAAAGGTGTCATGATAGGTCCCATGAATTCAACACAAGAATTGATTATGTCGTCAACTCATGAGTTATATACAACCATTAGATGACATGAAAAAAGGATAGGTCCTTGGATCTCCTAAGGAGAAGTTTACATATTATCAATATGGTATGGTAATTTATGTAGAGAGCTCCAAGATTAGACAACTATTGCTAAGGTCAAATAAATTTAGTTTGAGTATAGGAAGAACCTATGGAGGATTATATTTATGTAGTATATGCCTTATTAGAGTTTACAAGGATTGGATCTGAGCATGGGAAAACTTTCAATGCTTGGAAATTGGTGAGGATTATTTAGAAATTAAATGAAAATGGTTTATGAAGAGCCTATGGGTGAAGAAAGGCTATTACAAGATTCCAAGGGTGAAAGGAAGCATTGCAAATCATGAAAATTTGAAAGGGGGAGATGAAATGATCTAAATTATTTTACTCATCATTAGGTCAAACCATCAATTTATTGTAGTCATGAGCCTATTGTGCCAAAATCAATATAGTTAGCGTAATTGTTAAGTCACCGTGCAATGGATATACCAGATTGGATGAAACCAAATAATTTAAGGCAAGAAAGATCTACAAAGTGGTGACTTGGGGGTATGAAAAGCTAGGGAAGGTTGGTGAATAGTCAATCTCTTGGGGGCACTACAAGGCACTTTTGGAATGTTACATTGTTACAAGACTAAAATGTTGACATGTTGCAACATGGTACAAGAAATGACATGTATATAATTTTTTTTGTATAAGTATTTGAATATTTACTTTTTATGTTGATTAAGATTGTTCATGTACTTTGAAATGCATGCACATGTTAGATTTAAAAACACATCAACATGAGGTAAAATTTATGTTGAAAATAACATACATGTGTCATTTCATATTTACTTTTATGTTTGCCCTTGGTGGGATGATTCAATGCAATAATATATTGACAAGTGGCATATAACTCTTGTGCTTAGTTTAGATCATGTCATAATCCTTATCCATTTTTTTTTTCATATTTGCATCACTTAATAAACATTCACCATTTTCTCATCATTATTGTACCCTCATTTACACTTACTTCCATGTGCTCACTTCCTACCTCAAAATTATCATTTTACACTAGGTTCATTTTTTAATGGCTCGAGATTAATTAAAATGACCGTAAAATTCAAATTGTCAAATTTAAGGATTCTATCTATCTAACCCAAAATTAGGTTATGAGCTATATTGCTATGTTATGTTATTTTTTAAGATATTCAATGTACACTTAATTTTATCTAGGAGAAGGATTAGAGCACACTTCAATTTTTAAAGAATGACACAAAATTAGGTTCACCTCATCATATAGGCCATCTACAATGTCGATATCTATCTTTAAATTTTATTAATCATTGTTAATCTATCCTTTCAAAGAGGTTTTATGTAGTAGAACTTCTCTATTTATTTGGTCAAAAATTCTTAAATGGTATGCTTAGACACCCCCTTGAAAAATTCAACTATCTAGAAGACAAAGGTGAACAAGTTTTGAAGTGCATATTCTTTTAGATTGATCTTATGTAATATCGACCAAATCACCATGACAAATCAATTTTGTGATAATTGAAAATTAAAAAATATTTTAAAATAGTGTAGAATGAAAACAATGATAATATATTAACAATTCGTCATTTAATAATGATAAATCAATTATGAACAATTACAATACTATTCATCTACATAATCAATTTCAAAACTAAATATCTTTATTTATATTAAATTTTTATATATTTATTGCAATTAATTGCATTTATTAATTAAAGAGATTTTATTTATTTGTGATATTAAAATGAAAATATACACTACGGAAAATTTAATTTCATATTCTAAATTTTCTAACACCCCTTGAGTCAAATAAAGGAGATTCGTTGCATGTTATATCTCCGTGCTTTCAAACAAGGAAACACATTAATATTATGTATCTTTTTAAAGACATTTTGGTCTCGCGGACGTCATTAAAATCTTTCATTCATTCATTCATTCATATGAAATTCAATAGTATTTATATATTAGTACAATATTGAAAGAAGATGCAAAGACTACCGATTTCTTTACGCCAAAGAGAAAAGATATAAAACAAACTTGTAAGAAAAATAAAGGTGGACCAGCTTAGTCATTATCAAAGCGCTGAAGCCAATGATGACATGGTTGTAAAGTTTAAATCAAACTCGAATGATACAATCCCCTCAAGCCTTAAATGTAAAGTTAAAATCAAGCTCGAATGATAGTAACAATGTTATTTGTCTATTATTTTATAAGGGTAAAGCTTTTGTTGATTAGGTAGAGATGATGAAATTGATTTTTTTATTGTTTAGTGGTGGAAAAAAATAATTATAATTAACAAATTTATGAATTCTATTGGATTAGTTAGAATGATGTAATTTAAATTTTATAGTTTAATGATGCATGCATGGGGGATTTCATCTTCGGCATAAACGCATAACATCAACATGAATTGTTCAGACCCACAAGCACAACAGTCTAATTAGGACAAAGAAGTGAGAGTCCGCGAGACCATTAGCCCAACCGAAGTCTGGAGCACAATATGGAGCACTAAGTCACTTGGCATGAACGCCAACAACATCAACACTAAGGTTCAAACCCTATGAGCACATTGGATCAGCGAGGGCACAAGGTCCGCAGTCACAATAGCCCAATAAGAGTGTGAACCTTGGTGACCATAATAATACTACCACTTAACTGTCAGAACCCTGGTGGTTCTCTGATTCAAACCCTAATTGTCTTTTTGAAAGTTTTTGCAAGTTTTTGGTTTTTTGTATTTTTTTGAGGTTTTTCCAGACAAAATGATATATTGGGATTTTTCTAGAAATATTAAATAAATTCATAGAAATTCAAATATGCATTGAAATTGATGGAAAATGTTCAGAATGCAAGGCGTTTCATTAAAATTAATTCTCCTGAACTTTGCAATACACAAAAGCTGAACAAGAATCAAATACAATGATTTTTATTGGAAACCTGGATGGCGGCTGCTGTAGGTGATGATGGTACGGCCAGAAAAATATAAGAATCTCCTCTGGGTTTATAGACATCTATAAACTCATGAAACGTAAGTGCCTGCCGGATCTCAGGCGCTAAAGACATGTACTCGCCATGAAATCTCGTCAAGTCTGCCACCGACATGCCATTCTGTGGCTGGAAGTCCTGATGATGCACCTGATGCTCTGCCCCTGGAGTCTGTGGTGGAGTCTCTCTGGGTAAGAAAGTAGGCTGGCCTGGCCTACGCTCCTGATAGATCGGTGACGGCTGCCTAGGAGCTGATGCCAATGGCTGATCCACTGGAGTGGTCCCGCTCGTCTGTCCAATCTGTATGAAGTGAGGCTGTGTGGGCGTACACTGCCTGATAGTACCCATCAACTGCGACATCATATCCATCATGTTGTCGTGTCTCCGTCTAAACTCCTCATCGGTGATATCACCCTCTGCATGTGCCTTCCCTAGATCCCTGCGAGTCTCTGAGGAAGTCTCACGTTCTGCCATTAGTGTTGCTACACTGTTTTCACTACCGTCTGAACTGGATCTGTGAAAACCAAGCACTCCTGATATTGTCTGACCTTCTGGAATCGGAGGACCTGTCCAGTCTTCGTCTTTGCCTGTCCCTACACCTCTGGTATACTGAATAATGTCTTGGTTCATAAAAGGCAACCCAGAAATGCACTGTATTCTGAATAATCACTGAAAAAGCACAGGATGGCAGGAGATCTGTGCTCTGATACCACTGTCAGAACCCTGGTGGTTCTCTGATTCAAACCCTAATTGTCTTTTTGAAAGTTTTTGCAAGTTTTTGGTTTTTTGTATTTTTTGAGGTTTTTCCAGACAAAATGATATATTGCGATTTTTCTAGAAATATTAAATAAATTCATAGAAATTCAAATATGCATAGAAATTGATGGAAAATGTTCAGAATGCAAGGCGTTTCATTAAAATTAATTCTCCTGAACTTTGCAATACACAAAAGCTGAACAAGAATCAAATACAATGATTTTTATTGGAAACCTGGATGGCGGCTGCTGTAGGTGATGATGGTACGGCCAGAAAAATATAAGAATCTCCTCCAGCTCGAATCTCAATGTAAATGACACAAAATACCAAGCGCCCCAATGTGGAATCACCAAATAACAGAGGATGAAGGCGTTTCCTCAGAAGATTGACAAGTACGGCCTGAAAGTACAGATGTACGGACTGTCTGCAGCAATAATAAATAATGTACGGCCTTTGGAAATCGTGCCCAATCTCAAATGAATGTCCTTTGAAAAGTGCGCCTTGACTGCTAGATGAAGTTCTCTGTGATTCTCTGATAAAATAACTCAATAATCTCGAAACTGTGATCTCTGGATGAAATCACCAAGTGCCAGCTTCAACTGATATTTCACAGCCTCAGTCTGCCTGATTCCTGAAGAGTTTTCGTTCTCCAGAAACGATCGTCTGCCAGAAACCCTAGGGTTTGCAAACTCTAAAGCTCAGATGCTCAGAAGACAAAATTGAATAATAAACAAGATAGTTCGATTTTGCCTGTGAAGAGTAATATATCATTTAAATAAATGATTTAATTTTCACTTTTGAACTTAGGAAAAATGATTAAATAATTGGCGTCCACTTTTAATGAGCATTAAATACTCATTAAGTCACATTATAATAATATATTATAAAGTATAATTAAATACTTTATAATTGAGCCAATTAATTAAATATTTTAATATTTCAATAAAGTGACTTTATAATAAAGTCAAATTATTAAATATTTAATAACCCATTAATTACTCCTTATTTCTCCGTCAAATCAACCATCTGCTGAACTGGGTCGAATCTGAGCTGATAAAGTGCACCAGGTGCCCTGCCCGAAATAGCAGCTCCGCCTGACCTAACTTTCTAAAAATAGAAAGTTCTCTGAAAAGACTCTCTGGAAGATTCTGCGAAGGCCCAAACCTGACACACTGCAAACTGGAGCTAACCAACACTGAGCAACTGCCAAAATGGATCCTCTGAACACTCCTGTCAGCCTACGAGGATCAAATGATAGGCTAACCTCGTCACCAGCTGTGCTGACTAGGATGGGGACATGACATTAACCATCACATTATAAAAGTTACCTCATAAATTTAATAAATTTTACATAATAATGGCAATCGCAATTCAACATTGTTTAATTTTTTCATGATTCAATCTTCTTTGTTTTTTAAGAAGGCAATCATGAGTGAAATATCTTTCTTGTACAATTCCAATACTTTACCTATTCACCTATAGAAGCGCAATTTTAGTGGATGACAAACTGTATTTTAACCGTAAATGTCAGTTTTGTTTCGACAGAAATCAAAATCACATGATGGTTTAAAAACAAAATCAAAATTCCATTATGGTGAAAAAATAGTGGTGTAAGAATGTTTTTTCTGGAATGAAGATTTCGGTTCGGTGCTTCATGCCAAACATATTTATTACACTCACCTTTCACGTTCTAATTCCTCTGTATTTTATCATGCAACAACAACGACGTGCACATGCACTTGTTTGCATGCACGTGAAATCGGTTGAGGAAAGCAATTCTTTCTGGTCGAGGAAATTAAATTTCCCAACAACTCGACAAATTATTTTCAAGCCGACAATTTCATTGACGTCATAAATTGCAGAGAGGACGGCACGCTAAGCTTTAATTGTGCATACTCTACCTTCTCTCTTGTTTCTATGCAACACGTGTGGGGTTGTTCTTGGCCTGTGATTCGAACCGTGAAATAATCTTTAGTTTCTAATCTAATTAAAATTGTCTGTACAGTAGTTGTATGACACCGCATTTTGGCAATGTGTTCCTCTGGAATATGCTTTACTGTGCCGATTCATAAAGTTTTAGAGTATTCTAATGATGGGTTTTTTTCTTTATATATGATGTGAGCTTGCTTCTCAAAGCTGCAATTTGCATTTACACATTGAATAGCAATTAGTGCAGCGCTGATAATTTGGCAGCAGCTTTTATTGCAATGGGTTTCAGCCGAAGCTGGTTTTTAGTGGTGTTGGCCATTCTGCCAGTTGTTTGTCATGGAGTGTGCAATTATCCAGCAATTTTTAATTTTGGGGACTCCACATCAGACACAGGGGCTATTCATTATGTGTTTCCTTACAATGAGCTTGCAGAGAGTCCCCCTTATGGGCAGACCTATTTTGGAAGGCCGGTGGGGCGCTACAGTGATGGAAGGCTCTCTGTTGATTTCTTTGGTATGTGAATGGAAGTTGTATTGGGCTTTGCTTAAACTTCTGCTGGTTTTGTTCTTGATTTTCACTTACCCTTTTTTGATATGATTGGGGGCTTGGTCAGTTGTGGCTCTGGAAATGTTAGCAATAAAAAGGCAAATGTTTAAGCAGAGCCGCCATTAGTGTTGGCTCTGGTTTTTGTTATTATGTTTTTAACTGCAATTTCTAAATGTGGGTCCACTGAATGACAGCAACGGCCCTGGGATTGCCGTTTTTGAGCCCGTATTTGCAGTCTGTTGGATCGAACTTCGGGCATGGAGTGAACTTTGCTGCTGCTGGTGCGACTGTTAGAGAGACCTCCTTCATTGCACCTGTTTCTCTCACTGTCCAAATCAATCAGTTCAAGGTCTTCAAGCAGAAGGTTCTTGATAGCATCAAAACACACGGTACAAATTGATTTAAGCTCTTTTACCAGTTCATCAGATTGTTGTGTAAGGGATAAAATTGTCATTTAACTTTTTAACTGTTAAACTGTTTCAAAATATTTGAGTTTTGGTGGATGGGGTAATCAATGAACATATCACCACCCTCACAAAGTATGATCAATCAACAAAACTACAATCCTTGGATTCTAAAAACATTTTACTGCAACTCAGCAATATACTTAAATTCAAAATCAATCTAAACGGTGCTCAGTCTTATGTTTAAATCAATCTAAATTTTCAATAAGGTACCAATATTACTTATTCAGTGCTGCAACTTTTTTAGGGTAGGTTGAGGTTCGGTAGGAGATAACTTTTTTTGTAAAGACAGTAAAGTACTCCAGATCTAGTAGGCCAGAGGTGCCACCTCCAATGTTTTGTATAGCCATACTCCACTTACATGTCAGAGCCAACCTGTTCTCTTACTCCCTCTTCCCCATTTCACCGAAAGATTCCCATTCTATTTGTCAAAGTTTATGTTTAAGGCTCACCAAAGTTAAAAGGAGGAATTATAAATACTTAACTGCAGAGTCCTTTTTAAATTGAGTTGGTTGAATATTATCTAGATCTGCACTGAGTGCCTGGCAGATTCTTAAAGTTGAAAAAGATAAGTTTTATCTAGATCTGCGCTGAGTGCCTGGCAGACTCTTAAAGTTGAAAAATATAAGTTCTTGTAAACCATAATAATAGAATATGACTGACAAAACATTCAAAATTGAACAGTTGAAAAATGGTTCAACAGAGATTAAAGAAAAACCAAATTTCATTTTAAAATAAGATAATTACTTAACATATTTATACGAGAATGAGGTGAATATCGGCTGCCTGAAAGCAAGGATCTTCATAGTTTACCAGTCAAGAAAGCAAATAACCATTTGAGTGATTTCCAACATGGTTAAGCTTAACAATGATCTTATGTGGCAGGTCCTCTGGATTATCTTCCAAGCGAGGAGTCACTCAAAACAGGGATTTACGTTCTAGAGATAGGCGGCAACGATTTCAGCTACGGATACATGAACCTCAACCTTACCCCTTCCGATGTCAAACAGACCATGCTTCCTAGAGTCGCCAGGGGAATTGCAGGAGCAGTGCAGGTGAGCAAAACCTATACTTAATGCAAAATTCATTTGATAAACTGGATACTGAACCAAACTGTACAGGCATTATACGACGAGGGGGCAAGGACAGTCCTAGTAAAGGACGTGGCACCACAAGGCTGCGGCTCATTCTGGCTCACTTACTTCTCACCCAGTGATTTCGACAAATACGGCTGCTCCACCTCATACAACGACGCCGTCGTCTTCTACAACAGAATCCTCCGAGCGCAGCTCGCAAATCTCCGCAGAAAGCTAACCGACGCCTCCATCATCTACGTTAACACCTACGACATTGTCTACGACTTCTTTGCCAGTCCTTCCAAATATGGTAATGTGGTTGAATGTTTTCGGACAGTTTTTGGATTTAGTTGTGTAAATATTTTTCACAACGGATCTTTAAGTTCATATTGTTTTAATGATGGATCATATGGAACATGTTTACACAATCAAGTTGTTTGCATTGTTCTAATGATGGATCATATGAAATATGTTTACGCAATCAAATGGATGTTTCGAGAAAGTTTTTGGATTTAATTGTGTAAATATTTTTTTCAACATTTTTCTGATTAATTCATACCATTATAATGATGGATCATAAAATATGAAACGCTAATGCAATCAAATCCAACATACTTACACAATCAAATCCAAAAACTTTTGATGATGGACTCTGAACCTATAAATTATTTCTAAGATATCTGTTTCACCCAAAACAAAATCTGATTTATTTGGTTTTGGGTTTAGGTTTCCAAGAGACTACAAAAGCTTGCTGTGGAGTAGGAGGCAACTACAACTACGACTACGCAGTGCAGTGCGGATCAAGCGGCACCATTAAAGGGCAAGCTGTGACGGCGGAGGCCTGCGCTAATCCAGCAGCCCATGTAACATGGGATGGAGTTCACTGGACAGATGAGGCGAACAGGCTCCTCACCAAGCAGATTTTGAGCGGAAAATACTTCGAGCCATCTTTTTCTTTGGCTACATTCTGTGATCTCCAGTCTGTTTGAGCTCAATTGCCTCTGTCTGCTTCATTCTTCATGTGCATACGTCATCAGTGGAGAAATAAGTTACAGGCTAGACATGTATTATGTTCCCACATTCGTTTTTTCTTTCAATTTCCTTTTGTAGCATGTATGATTCGTTGTGTTGCCAATTGGTTTTATAATAATGGAGTAATCAGCTGTCTTAGTGATTCGAAAACAGTTGTAAACCATCGGTTTAACTGTTTGTATAATGAATTTTGTTGCATATTGAGCTGGCTACATAATTGCAGTGTGGATTCTTTCCTTCCAATGAACGTAATACTTATCATTTCTCTTAGGTTGGTAAACTACTTTTTGGCCTGTAACAAAATTCGTGACAACGGACTATTCTGTTAATTGACGTCACATAAAGAAGTGCTGAGGTTATTCGGCACGAGAACCTTTTTCTTTTTTTATATCTACCTTGGCAGTGGTCCGCATCGCTCCCTTCAACGGTTCTGTCACCATTTATTCCGTTAAGATAGATGCCACCGTTTATGATCGAAGGACCTGCTGTTTTTTATGGGCAACTTTAATAATTAGTAGGTAGTTGCATCATGTGGGGCGTAACATTTTGTTCATATGATGGTGGTGTAATGATATTAAGTAGGAAAGTTTTGTTTTTAGGTCTTTGGGTTATAATGTTTGTGTACTATAATTATCATAATTTTGTTATTTATTAAAAAGAAATGAATTAAAATATATAGATGTTTTAAATGTGTTAAGTAACGAATTTATACATTCATTTAAATTTATAAAAATAAAAAAGAAATTTTGAAGCAAAATTGAATACAATTGAAAGTATGCACATCAAAAAATACATAAATTTAACAAAAAAATAAATGTTCTTTATAGAGGCATGGATGAGGTAAATGTTAAAAACAAAGATAAGTATGACAACAAAAGATTCTAATTAGCAAGTGAATTAGTGGGTTGTGAACTATAAGGATGGGTTTGACATTAATGTAATGAAATAGGAAAATGAATTTAGATGAAACTTTTAGGCATTTTACTTTAACATCACATTCAAGTATGTTGCATAATATAGATAATAGGTTT
The DNA here is from genome assembly GCA_007258455.2 of Sequoia sempervirens. Taxonomy (NCBI): domain Eukaryota; kingdom Viridiplantae; phylum Streptophyta; class Pinopsida; order Cupressales; family Cupressaceae; genus Sequoia; species Sequoia sempervirens. The sequence goes on along the minus strand of VDFB02105785.1, from coordinate 438,215,071 downwards.
CAACTTGTTGAAAACTAAGCTACATCTAAACCAAAAATGGATTGGTCACTAGTAAGGTCGATATCTCAGTGGTAGAGCACCCCTATAGCAAATGTGAGGTCCTAGGTTAGACTCTTAGGTGGTCCATAAAAAAATTAATATGGTATCAGAGCTTAGATTAGTACAACTAGGCCAAGCTAAGATTCTTGTGTACCTATAGTGTGGTTCAAGGGGGTGTAGTAAAATGAGCCACCCCTGAACCAAAGATGGATTGGTCGTCAAGAGTGTTGATAGCTTAGTGGTAGAGCACTTGACAACAAATGGGAGATCTTAGATTGAACTCCTAACCAATCCATAAAAAAATTAACATAACTAAGTTATCAAATTAAAAATATTTATTATTTTTGAATATCATTAAATTTAATAGTTTTATTTTTTCCTTTCTTATGTAATATATATAAAACTTAAATCAATAAATATTTAATTGATACTTAAGAAAATTTTATCATCTTCACAAATTCAATACTAGATGCACAAGCATTGTGGCAAACCTTAAATCAACAAATTCTTTATAGACTTTGTCTAAAATGTATAGAACAAAACTTTAGATTTTTACAACATAACTAAACAAATTACCAAGATGGCAACACTGGTTTCATATGTAGTCATAAAGAGGTGTAAATGTAGATAGAAAAAACTATAGAGGTAGTAGAAGAAAAGGTATAAGAGGTGTTGGAGACTATTAGTCACAACCACCCTTATGAAGAAATGAATTTATCTCTCTTGAACTATTGTTTATCTAATTCAAAAAATATACTTTTGATCATGTTTATTAATTAATTGAAAATCATTTGAAATGTATTCAATCTAATTTGAGTTTGAAGTGCTCATGCTAAGTGGCAAGAAACACTCATGATCTCAAATATGAGAGTAGTTGATGGAAGATGGCAAGTCTGAGTAGCTCAAACCCCCTTGGATAGAACCTTGCTAGTTTTAAACCACACCTATAACATAGTCTCCTTTAAATCCATCAAAATGCTGATAAAAAACCACTTTTGATTTACCTTTTGGGGGATTGGATGAATTCATTTAAAATTTATTTTTTTGTGAGTATGTAGTCCTTATTATAAGCTTCCCAAAAAAATATAATTTTAAATAAATTTAATTTTATTATTATATTTATTTTATACTTCTTGTGAGTGTAGGTTTTCACGAAAATCAAGCTCTGCTCTCGCATTACGTGGAAAAATAGAAAATTTGAAAAAAAAATTGAAAAATATATATGCACTAGATATTGATGTCCTTGATCCAACAAAAAAATTTGAATTTTGATAAATACAAAAAGAGTTTTTTTTTAGCCAGTAAATCATGTTTAAATTATAACTGGTTTGACTTTGAAAATTAATTAAGGAAAAAATATTCAATGAAACGCTATGAAACCAATTCCATGCACTATATATCGTAGTTATGAATCTAAATTAAAAAAATATAGAATTTTATCCTTCATAGAAAAAAAAGTTGTGTTAGTCAGTAACATCACTCTTTAAAAATGGTGTTTATTGTTAAAAACTAGTTTTCGAAGGAGATGGAAAAAGAAGTGCAATCTGATTCCAAATGTCACAAATCACTAGTTTGCATCATCTTCAAATTCTTCACGGTTTAGCCGCTATAGGTGCTCGGGAGTGAAGATTTGGTTAATTTTTTTTACTTCAATGTCCAATTTGGCCAAAAATTGTAAACCAGTATTATGGGATCACCCATACAAATTTTAAAAACATTAATTATCTGGAGAAAGAGTCTTGTTTTGTTGTGGTTTGCAAATGAGATTTTTTTTAGCAGTTATTGTTGCTGGTCAATCTGATAACTTTTAGAGGGAAAAAAATTTCTCTGGTAGATGTTGTCCCATTAATAACCTTCTCAATTAAATATAGAAAACATTCAAATCTTCGATAAATTTTTTTGAACCAAATCAAGTAAACAAACATTCAAATTCTCGATAGAGTTTTTTGAACCAAATCAAGTAGAAATTATAGATAGGTATCCAACAAACCAGTTAGATTATTCTTCCAAGATGCTTGCATTAAAAATTCTTTATTGGATATAAGAAAATCATGTTAGACATTAGTTGTTAAATGTTAAAATAAAAAAAAAATATAGGTGAGTAATTTCAAAGTAACATATTTTAAATTTTTGGATTAATTACATACATAATAGTTTTAAGAGAGGGGGACCAACCACGTCAAGGCTCCAGGTCACGGAGAGCCAAGAGCGGAGGGCTTCCATAACTTACCTCAATCTAAAAGATGTCTTGGGGTGAGGATCGAGAATGAAGAGCACTATATAGAACTTTTGTCACTCTACAGACCCAAAGTTCAGGTTTAGGCTAGGCGAGATAGTTTTTGAAGTCACTACTACACCTCAGACAACTCTTTGTCCAAGGATGACAACATTCCAGCGTCCATACGGCCATAAAACACAAAGTGTAGTACAAACTACCTAAAAACTAACTGACAACCTAGCTAGTTGGTTTTGACGAGAAAAATAGAATAGGAAAGTACAAAAATAGAAACAAAGATGATAAAGCAAATAAATGAAAGTTAGGGCGACGAAGATGATCTCACAAAGGCACCAGTTTTTGAGCTAGCTCCACGCATACATCCACCTACACACAAGAAAGAGGAAGAATTGTTGGGGTTGTATAGGGCCCGCCTCAGTTAGACCCCCGTTTTGGTGTTTCCACCTCCATAGACAGCCAAAAAGCAACGAAGTAGAATATGCAATAAAGGAAAGAAAAGATAGCAATGAACACTACAAAACAATACTATGTTACTCTATCAAATCACAAAGGAGAGGAGTGATGCATTACCACCTCCACCCAAAAGCTCACTAGCCAATGGAGGAGAATGCAAGGTATGGACTTGGAAAAGTCACCACAATGGCAATGATGATGAAGGGAGGTCTTGCAAGACTCCAAGCCCACAACTTCTATGGCTTGCCTCACACTTGCAATGTGGAGTTGATGGAGCTTCAAAGCTGCTGCAATGCTCATAATGGAATGTTAGAATGCTACTTAAAAGTGAAGAAGTGGAATGGAAAATGCTAAGAGAGAGTGATTGAATGTGTAGAGGGTGAAATGAAGTGAGAATGAATGTTTTTTGAAGGTGGGATGAGAAAGAATAAGGCATTTTTCAGGTCATTTGGTCAAAGAGGGACGTTACAATTCAACCCCAATTAGATGTGTAACGCCTCTACCAACTTCAAACACATGAATCCGTCAAGGATGACAATGTGACACACAGACATCCACATGTCATGCGTTCGTACTCGTCAAATATTCTCTCACTGATGCATAGGACAAATTCCAAGTGGATGGAAGGCAGGTGGGTGATGTGGAATTTTGCCTTCGGATTTGATTTTCTAAGGTGAGGGTATGTGAAAGGGGAATTTTCTTAAGGAGTGTAAATTCGCTCCTATAATTTTTTTCCCCACTTTAGCGAGCACGGATATCGATGAGTTTTTGGTAAAGTAGATCGAAGAGTTAGTAGGGTTAGAAATGTATACCTGAACCATTGAGGGAGTAGACCACGATCTGGTGAACTCAAAAGTGTAGGGTAGGAAAAGCACTCCATAGAATAGGTACTCTCCTGGGGAGTTTTGAACAAAAGGACTCCATATCCCTACAGAACTATGAAGTTGCACAAATTAAACTGAAGGCCCTTAGACCAACGATGGATAAATCATGTAGGATGAAAACGTCTCACAAGCCCGCAGACATGCAAGAAGGAAACCCCTAATCTCTCTCATGAAGGAAGCCCAATGAAGTAAGCGCCTTACAAGCCCATAGACCTGCAAGAAGGCATCCCGCAAGTTATCTCTCATGAAGGAAGCCCAAATGTAAGGGGACTCCGTAAAGTCAGAATGGAAAGCGGCTTCATAGGTGCACCTACAAATCAACATAATCCATAAAGAAAATATGCCAAGAAACAAAAAGCAACCACACTAGCAAACAAGCAGACAATCACACAAACAGTCAAAAAATGAAAAGGATTTCAAAGGGATCCCTTAGGAACCCTTCAAAAGAAAAGGGATCCACTCAAGGTCCGACGCATTGTTTGAAGTGTAAAAGAGACTTTTTTCTCAAATCAATTCCTCATCAAGAAATCCTTTTGAAAGATGTTCACTTTATCAAGGAATTTTAAAGGAAGAAGATGCCCCCTCACGAGCAGAGGGTTGAGGCTTCTCCCATAGGAAAATTTTCTCCCACCTCAGAGGAAATTTATCAAGTTCTTTCTTTGCGAACCCACGACGAACGAAACACATTTCGTTAGGGGTCCAAGTCAAGAATGTGATCTTTGAAAAAGCTTGCAAGGATTTTCAAGAAAATATTCATTGGCAACGAATCCATTTTTTGAAAATTGAAACATTGTGAAAGCGACGCTATCACACATACGAGGGACAACTCAAGCAAAGAAGAGAGAAAGATAAAAGAGTGAAAGAGAAATAACATGAACAAGAGACACAAGGGTCATCTGATATTTTGGGGTTAGAGCTACTCATAAATATATAATATATAGTAATATTGTTGCCATATGGATTCTAGTGTTGTCATTGATGGCAACCTAAGTCATTATTCCAGTCTACAGATTAGAATTTGTTCCTATTGGCAGGCAGAGTGAAGAACAGAGTTTTACCAGATGTGAGAATGAAGAACATGGTATCCGGTTAGTACGTCGATCTATATGCATCGCCGGATTATCATTTTAGGTTGTGGATCTCGGGGAAGGTTGTTGAGCATCTATTTTATCTTATTATTAAGTTTTGTGATGCTACATCAATTGGTGGTTAAGTTAGGAGATCCGACAGAATGATTTTTTGTTTATTTGCTCATGGTGGCTGACATAGTGAATGTAGCATGTCACAGATGTATAAGGAGTAATTGTTTAATTGTTTCTTGTGTTGGATATTTTTTTTGGGTCCTATCTATGGCTTGACCAACTTATGTGGGTATGCATCAAATTTGTAATGAGGATTGAGCTGACTACTGAGAAATATCTTTATTGTGCTAGAAAGTTGACATATAGCAATTGAATTCTTGTTAGTGGATATATATAAGAGATCGATTAATTCATTTTGGTGTGGTGTGTGTGTGAAGAGCAGAGAAGATGTGTGTGCAAATATCAGAAGATTAGTTGAGTGAATTTTGCTTGTGCAAAAGAGATTTTTTGTGAAACGAACTAAGGCAAAGCAGAGCGAAGTGCAGAATCAGACAGAAGGTCCAAAATTTGATCTATGAGCTTCACCAGAACTGGAACCAGGCATTTGTAGATGTTACTTTCTCAATTCAACCCTTTGTTGTAATCTAAAAATTTTGTAAAGCAGCGAGCCTTCCTTATTTTGAGCAGTGAGCTCTAGGAAATGTGCTTGAATGCATGTGCATTCCCCTTGTTTCTTCATACTTTTAACAGAGTATAAATTGTGATTAACCTCCACCGTGGTTTTTCCCCTAACAAGGTTTCCATGTAAAAACCTCGGTGTTATGGTGTTTTGATTGTTTCCTTCTTGTTCTTGCATCTTTCTTATGTTGAAATGTTGTAAATCGTTTAAGATCTTAAATGAAATTTAAATATTGTTGAACAATGATTCACCCCCCCTCTCAGTGTTCCTTGAGTCCAACAATTGGCATTAGAGCCTAGTTCCTCTGAAGAATTTGAACAACTTGAGGTGGATCCTGGAATGCAATGGACTCTAGTAGTCTTCAACAATGGCTTTTGGTGGCACTTGATGATCTTGATCAATCTAAAGAAAAATTCATGGAATTAAAAGAAAATCTTGAGGATGCTGAAAAATTCATTCAATCATTGAAGGATAAAATCAATGAGTCAAGAGAAAAGAGGAAGGAACTATGTGATCAACTGAAGTAGAAATAAAGTAAAAGTCTGGAAGATGTTCACCTGAATCAAACACTAAAATAAATAACTAAAGAATGTGAAAAGCTTGCTAGCTCGACAATGTTTCTCTAGAGCTTGAGATGGAATCTATGGTGATGAGGAAAACTAAGGAGATTGAAGAAAAAAAGAAGAATGAGGAGAATTTGGCCTGATCCTTAAAAGAAAGATCTGAAGAATGCAGAAGAGTTAATAGTGGATTCATCTAACTGGAGATTGAACTGCAACAATCCATAAATACTGAATAAGAGCTTGAAAGATAGATAGTTATTCTCAGAGATGAACTCACTACTGCAAATAAATACAAGGAGAAGTTTAAGGTCAGTTCTGCTAAGCTTGATGAGTTGAATAAATGATAGAAGGATGCAAATGACAAGTGAGGTCTTGGATATGAGAAGAAAGAAAGCTTTGGATCTAAACATGAGGATTCCAAACAAAGAAATCATATGAAAAAAGGCAGAAAGTATCCAGTAAGACAACCCAATGCTCAGAATTTTAATGGTCATTGCTTTGCTTGTAATAAATTTGGTCATATGGCTACTTAGTGTAGAAGTAAAATAAATTCAAGCAGTCCATCATTTCTCGGTCAGTGTTTCAGTTGCACTAAGTTTGGTCATAAGTCAATTGAATGCAGAAGTATGTCTGTCAGTGTAAGGAATGTTAAATGCTACACCTATGGAAGTTTTGGGAATATTTCTAATCAATGTATATCAAGAGGAAATCAATGGAATGAGTGGTATAGACAAAGAAATCTTGTGTGTTACAATTGCAACAGATTTGGCCACATTGCAAGATTTTGCAGGAACAAAAACATGGATAGAAGAGGTCCGATATACAAGGCAGAATTTCACAGACAGATGATAAAGGAAAAGGGAAAATTATTGTGGAAGAGATAAGAGATAAGATGAAGAAAACATGGGTAAGGAAGAGTGAATCTAATGAAGGAAATAAGCCAGCACCGGAAGCAAGTTCTAGTAATTCCTCTGGAAATTGATCTCAGACCATTGGTCTAGGGGGAGTTGTTCAAGAAAATCCTTTGTCCCCCTGTTGATAGTTGGCACCGAAATGTAGGAAATTTTCAAGTAGTTGTGCTAATAGTTTACAAATTGTATCGGTGATCACTTGTGCAAAAGTTTGTGAAGTAGAAGGTCTGCAGATGAATTATTCTTTTGTTGTCGATAATAAAGCAAAGTATCTGGAACACCTAGGGAAAAAATTTAACGCGATAAAAAGGTTAGGTGCAAAGTTATAAAAGGGTATTTGGAACCCTCATCTGTCACCTTGCATTGAAGAAGAACAGAAGGAGAGCCTCTGTAGCAGAATCTCAAAAGATTAGAGTCATTTCAGCGGTGAATTCATTAGGTATTTCAATTGATTACTTAATTTGGTGTTTGGTAGAAAAATTGTTCAATACGGAAGGAAAAATGAAGCAAATCAAAGAAATGGTGAATTTAGATGAATATAGCAGTGAGAAGACGAGGGATGTGAGAAATATTTTGCCAGCCAATGAATTGAAATGGCTTGAAGGTGTGAAACACAAAATTTTGGACATTTGGAGTAAATTTCCATACTTTGATAACGTGGAAGTCGTTAGGTTTATCCTGGACAGATTGAATGATGGAATTTTAACTCTAGATAAACCCTATCACATTTCGAAAGAGGTAATCAAGAATTTAACTGGATTATGCAATGTTGGGGATATTCTCAAAAATAAGTTGATTCAGAACAAGGAGGTTGAAACCCTAACCGAAGTAATAGGAGATCAAAGGGCTCTGATAATTTCAATGATCAAAGATCTGATAAAAAGGTACATTGTGCATGGAATTTCATACAAAGTCTTTTTCAAAAACAAGGAAGGCGCAACTTCAACAGGTGCAGTTTATATCTCTCATAAAATGATAATGGAGGATCATGATTTTGATCTGTGTGGATTGATAAAAGATTAGTTGATGGAAAATGTGCAACTAACAAAGGAGGCAGATTACCCCTTCAGGTTTGGTACTTTGGTCTCATGTCTTGTGATGTATTTTTTGAGCTACTTGTTGTAGATCAATAATGTTGTATGGAAATAGAATGAGCTAGTTTGTAAACAATTTTTTGAACACTTTAATACTTTGGAAAATTATGAGCAAGAGTATGCAAATTTCTTTAAACAATTGCTAGGGAAGTTTGGAGAAATTAGCATTGCCATTCCGATAAGAGCACTTGAAGTTGGATATTCTTCCAGTGAGATGGAGAGGAAGAAGAAAAGAGTTCAAGAGATTGTTGATTACACTCCTCTTGCACACAAAACTCCAAAAATTGAAAGAAAAGGTAAAGATCTAGTGATTGTGGACATACCAGATGAAGAATCTAATGAGTATACTCCAAGAGAAGAATTGAAATTAGTTGAACTGGGTGTAGTTATAGTAGAAGGAAGTGAAGAAGAAGATGTTTTATCCAAGGTAAAGATACTGTAGATTGTATAGGAGAAAGATGAGATACAAAAAATTGCAGACATATGGTCTGATAGACCCTCTTATGAGCAGGACCTAATTGAAAGCAAACTGAGTACTTATTTTGTGTACAATAACATTGGTTTGGAGAGTTTGCAAAATGTGTTTCCTGAAGAGATGATTGAGTGCATTAAGGATACCATGGTCTCTGAGTCCGGGGACAGGAAAGAGGGAGAAATAATTCTACATCTAAAGGAGCATTTCAGGCTATCTCTCACCAAACTAAAAAGGAAAATGAACATGTTGAGGAAATGCATAAATATAGCCAATAACATCTACAACTATTGTCTTCATTGGCCTCATGTAGTTGGGAGATACAAAGATAAGTTGGAGTAGATTGAAACTAAGTTGAACAAAATTGGTCAGGATTATAACATGTTTCAGGATCAGGATGGTGTAGTCAAGAAAAGGATTCAAGAATTGCATTCTGAGCATACAAAATTTTAGTTCACCACAAACAAGCATGTGGACGCCTTTTGGAAGGTGAAGGATTTGACCGAATGCAGGTTGGAGCAGTTAATTGAGGTTCTGAGGAAAGGAGAGAAATTAGAAGAGGTAATCACAATTCCATAATCTCTTATCTAGATTATCAACTGGACATCAGAGAACAACAACATGATCTTAATCATTAGGATTGCAGTAGAAGCTTGGACGATATTTCTTCCATAAATGAAAGATAAGTACAAGATAATTTTCTGACTCAAGTAGTAGTTGTACTTCTTCAAATTTTGATCAAATTTTTGAAAGGGAGAGAGTGTAGTGAAAAATATGTTAGTCATTTATGTCAAAGGGGGAGAGAGAGTAGTGAAAAATGCCCTATCACTCTAAGGGGGAGCAGTGTTTTGAAAATTTGAAAATTGGCAACGTAATCATATTGGTTCTGACACTTAGTCATTTTTCACTAAGTGTTTCCATCAATGCCAAAGGGGGAGATTGTTCGAATATGGCTTCTAGTGTTGTCATTGATGGAAACCTAAGTCATTATTCTAGTTCACAGATCAAAATTTGGTCCTACTGGCAGGCAGAGTGAAGAACAGAGTTTTACCAGAAGTGAGAATGAAGAATAGGGTATCTGGTTAGTACATTAATCTGTATGCATCACCAAATTATCATTTTAGGTTGTGGATCTCGGGGAAGGTTTTTGAGCATATATTTTATCTTATTATTAAGTTTTGTGATGTTGCATCAATTGGTGGTTAAGTTAGGAGATCTGACAAAATGATTTTTTGTTTATTTGCTCATGGTGGTCAACTTAGTGAATGTAGCATGTCGCAGATATATAAGGAGTAATTGTTTAATTGTTTCTTGTGTTGCATATCTTTTTTTGGGTCCTATATATGGCTTGACTAACTTATGTGGGTACACATCAAATATTTAATGAGGATTGAGCCGACTATTGAGAAATATCTTTATTGTGTTGTAGCCGACATATAGTGATTGAATTCTTGTTAGCCTAACACTCATCAACCAAGAGGTCATCCACTTCCCAATCTTGATCATTATAAGGGGAAGGAGGATGAGACTACAGTGCTGGAATATTAAGGGGAGGAGCTTCCATCCCTCCTGCAACAAGTGCTAAGGAAGAAGGCTGGGTCGTAAGGTCTTCTTTGCTAGGCTCTTGTGGAGCTATGGTTAGTGATTTGGTGAAGATCGCCGACAAGGCCGAAACTTCATCTAGAGAGTTAAACATACACTTTCCAGAAGCACCATGTCATACCTCAATGGACGAGGAGGACGACGCCCAAGATTCACCGCTTGGCTCACCGAATGACTTGGGAGCGGAGACGAACATAGGGGAAGCCACAACTTACTCTATCACCAATACAAAACAAGCTAGCGTAAGACCACCCTTTGGAGAAGGTGGGATCCTCTTCCATCCTCCATTGCTGGAAGGGAAAACCTCTTCTTTTGGCTTTGTCAGAGGGTGTGAACTCCCCAAAGATGAGGAAAGAGGCATAAAGGAGGAAAAAACCACAGTGGACACCACAAAGGTATTCGACATGTCCATGGGTTTAGGGAATGGTGGGATTTCTGAAAGGGATATCAACAAGGGTGACTCATTCGAAGGAGTGATAAACACCTGCACCTTTTTAGAGTTAGGAACACTCACACTCACAGCAGGAGCTAGAAGCGAGACTAAACTCAATTGAACATAAGAAAAGGGGAGGAGAGAGGAGGATGCATCAAGAGGCCTTGAAGTAGGGGCAGTAATCTCATCTTCCTTTTTCTGCAAATAGGCCTACTCAACCACCAGATCCTTTCTTCGACGCTTGCGCTCATGAGCAAGGCGGTTTCTACGACTCTTCAGGATAGAGGTTGGGAGTTGTGAAGGGGCAGAAGGCTCCTACTTAGCCATATGGGTGTCCATCACAATCGTCTCCAACAGAGGGAAATTTTTTTGAATAGGAGCAGGAGGAAGCTCGGTTGAGAAAAAATAGGGGATTCAACTCTAGCACCTCAGCAGCGGGCCTCTTCTCGTTCACTGCTTTAGGAGCAGGAGCAATGGGAGGCTGCAAAGGTCAAGACATAGTGGATTCCCTGCGAGGCCCCTTCCTTCTACTGTATAGGTAGAGCCAAGGTCTAGGAGGTATAGTAGGAAGATCTGATATCCTAATCTTAGCTTTGTGCCCAAGTAGGCACCATTGGACTTCTCATGTAAAAGCCAGGAGTATTCATCCAAAAATCTTCTTCAGAAAAAGGAGTGGAAGAAGCATCCTGAGAATGGGAAGGCCTCTCCTTTCCCTTTCGAGAAGGGGAGGTAGCTTGCTACTACACCACATGAAGGGTTAGTTTTGGCTACCCCTTTCCCCCGGTCTTATACTTCACATAGTTTCGGTAAAGTAGGTCCACTCTTGGGGGAAGTAGACCAATCGGGGGGGCAAAAATGATCCAATGAGTAGCCTCCACGAAACACCAATGGCTAGTATCTAGTGTCATGCATGACATGCACAATACCTTCGTGGGAGAATTTCAAACACTTATGAATGACAAAAGCAATTTCGTTCATGGAAGCTAGCCAAGGTATGCCTAACTTCACCCTGAACAAATCAGATTTTGGGATAACATTGAAAGTTGTGTTCACAATCCTAGATCCAACTAGGACAAAAAGAGTTATTGAGCCATGTGGCTTGAGAGAGAGGCCATTGTGCATATGAATGGTAGATTTTGTTTCTTCATACTCCTCCCTTTGTAATGAATTCAACCACAATGTCTCCTCTGTGATAACATTTACTCGACTCACGGAGTTGACTAAGACCCCTGTCACAATGTTCCCATTGAGGCAAGTGGGAATGTAAAGGGGAGAGGATTTTTTATTCAAGGGCAGGTCCTATGAGGTGAATGTAACATCTGGTGATCTGGTCGTAGGCTACACAGAAGGAGTAACCTGACCATGTTAACGTACACCTCGGGCTGAGTGGTAGAGTCGAAGGGATCGATAATTAAGTTAGTAGAATGTGACGGAAATGGGTTCATGTATATCTGCAACTCACTATTTTCTTTTTCCATCGACTTATTTTCATTTTGTTTACTCTCATTGAGATGAATAGTACCATCCTCAATGCATTCTTGTATCTCATGATGCAGGCACATACAATGTTTAGTATCATGTCAGTTGACTCGATGGTACTGACAAAAGGAACTTGCATCATACTGAGCAGGATAAGCTTCCTTGAGAGGTCAAGGTTTCTCTAAGGTTATGATCTTATCCTTCAAAAACTTCTACAAGATGGAAGAATAATATTCTGCTAACTTTGTGAACTTTATGTTGTGTCTGAGGCCATTATCATTCATTGCGGCTACTACATTTGCAACAACCTTTCCTTTTCCTGAGATTGATATAATAGATTTTCCTGCTAAATGGGAGTGCAAGGAGGATCCCTCGAACTGAACTACCATCTACTAATATTCCTGTAATGTTGCACATAGATGCGCGAAAGAGGGGTATTTCATAAGGGAAAACTTTTCCTGCCATGGTCTCTACAGGTTCCCTATGAATGCCTTCTACACGTTAGAATTAGGCAACATGTACAAGATCTGTGAAAATAGAGCTCGATATCATGTTATGAAATCAATTATCTTCTCGTTATGCCCTTGCTTGCATTGGACGAGATCCAAAAAGGTCATCTTCAGTCCGATGTTGGCTTGGAATTGTTGGAGAAACTGATTCACAAGTTGATCAAATGAGAAAATAAAATTGTCGGGTAAGGAACAGTACCACTCTAGTGTTGTATCCTTAAGAGATTGAGGAAATAATTTTGCCATCAACACATCGTGATGGAAGAATTTTGTACACATAGCATTAAAGGCAGACACATGCATTTGTGGGTCCTCTTTCCCACCATATTTCTCAAATTTGGGAATCTCCATTCCTTGTGGGAAGGGAGCACTTAGGATTTCTACCAACAATGGGCTATGTCAAAAAAAGGGTTTAAAGATAGGCTGGGTCAAGGCCTAGGAGAGACTCGCCAGTTGGTTTTACATACGACTCATATTTTGAAGCAGGGTGTTCAAAACAGGGTCAGTAGATGACAAAGGACCAATGGAGCCTCCAGAACCACCACCACCAGGACCACCTCTAGGACCACCTCAAAGCCACTGCCTGAACAACCACCACTACTGAAACCACCTCTGTGGCCTCCACTAGAGCCACCTTCGCTACCATAACCACCACCACTCGTTCCACCAAAGCCTTCACTGCCAAGGGCAATAGGAGGGGTAAAACTGAATCTAAGGGGAATTTTACTCACCTTGATAGTGGGAAGATTTTGAGAAGTAGAAGATAAATTGATTGAAGGGTCAATTTTTTCCATGCATATAGATGTGGTAAGCATGAAAATGCCTACTTGTCTTTCATAAGTATCGATCACTTCTCCTTAGGTGGTACCCAATCTAGGCCTATACAAAGGGACATAAGCTTCAATTATATCGGCAAGGCCACGTAAGAATTCTATGCATGTCCGATCCTTTCCCAAAAAAAGTCTCAATTCACTAGTAAGCCTAGCGGCTCTTGCCATGTTTGGTGATTTCTCCAAATGGTGCACAAGGTCTAATAACTTGTTATCCAATGCCAAAATATTTTCTATAGTGACAGGCACAACCTCATCCTTGTCCACGAACAAAGTCATATGGGGTGCTGGAGGAGTAGGAATGTGAGTGGTCTCATCTATGAAACCCATCTCATTAGTGAATATCGTAGGAAAACTAGTGGTAAACTCATTAGCTAAACCAATGGAGAAATTGGAGGTGAAACTAGAAGTGACCTTCATCTTCTCCATCGGTAAGTGTTGCACGCTTCGTCTAACAACATACTCAAAATTTGTGGACTGGGTTGTGATGCTCATAAACCTTCACAACACTCAGGGTTGTACGACAACCACTAGGTGTGGGGAAAAATCCTCAACACAAGAGAATGGAAAGACATTGTTCATGTCAGGTTCACCAAAAATGTAAGAGGGAGACCAACCATGTAAAGGCTCCAGGTCATGGAAAGCCAAGAGCGGAGAGCTGCCCTAACTTACCTCACTCTAAAAGATGTCTTGGTGTGAGGATCGAGAATGAAGAGCACTATATAGTACTTTTGTCACTCTACAGACCCAAAGTTCAGGTTTAGGCTAGGCGAGCTGGTTTTTGAAGTTGGTACTATACCTCAAACAACTCTCTTTTTGAGGACGACAGCGCAGTTATGGGATGATAGCATGATGTGCTGGCGTCTCTTGGGTGTGTTGGCATCCACACGACTAGAAAACACAAAGTGTAGTACAAAATATGTAAAAAATAACTAACAACCTATCTAGTTGGTTTTGATAGAAAAAAAAAATAAAGTACAAAAAATAGATATGGAGATGATAAAGAAAATAAATGAAAGCTAGGGTGATGAAGATGATTTCACAAAGGCATTAGTTCACCAACTAGCTCCATGTGTACGTCCACCTACACATAAGAAAGAGGAAAAATTGTTGGGCCTATATAAGGGCCTTCCTTAGTCAAACTCCCATTTTGGTGTTTCCACCTCCATGGACAGCCAAAAAGCAACAAAGTATAATATGCGATAAAGGAAAGAAAAGATAGAAATGAACTCTACAAAACAATATTATGCTATTCTATCAAATCACAAAGGAGAGGAGTGAAGCATTACCACCTCCACCCAAAATCTCACTAGAAAATGGAGGAGAATGCAAGGTATGGACTTGGAAAAGTCACCATAGCCGTAGCGGTGATGAAGGGAGGTATTTCAAGACTCCAAGCCCACAACTTCTATGACTTGCCTCACACTTGCAATGTGGAGTTGATGGAGCTTCAAAGCTACTACAATGCTCACAATGGAATGCTAGAATGCTGCTTGAAAGTGAAGAAGTGAAGTGGAAAATGCTAAGAGAGAGTGATTGAATGTGTAGAGGGAAAATTGAAGTGAGAATGGATGTTTTTGAAGGTGGGATGAGAAAGAATAAGGCGTTTTCGGGTCAATTGGTCGAAGAGGAATGTTACAATTTGGCTGCAATCGAGTGTGTAATGCCTCTACCAACTTCAGATGCAGAAATTTGTCAAGGATGGCAGCATGACATGTAGACATCCACACATTGCATGTTTGTCCCCGTCAAATATTCTTTCACTGACGCATGGGACAAACTCCAAGTGGATGGAAGGCAGGTGGGTGATGTGGAATTTCATGCATTCAAATTTGATTTTCTAAGGTGAGGTATGTGAAAGGAGAATTTTCTTAAGGGGTGAAAATTCGCTCATATACAATAGTTACTTAAGTACATCTATTTAAAAGATGTTGAGAAATCAATTTTGAGGTTCTTATATTGAAATTGTTATTGAGAATAGATAGGCACTTCAAGCCTAATATCACTCAACATCTTTTAGATAGATGTATTTAAGATATCTATGTTAGTAACATCGAAATATGGTATGTGAAATGATAATATACATTTATATCCACTGGATATGCATGTATTTAATATTATATCCAAATGTATAACATAAATCACATTTATTGAATATTTTTGAAGAATTTCATATTCTTCCAAATATGTAGTATATAACATATTAAAGGATAATTAATGAGGCTTTTCATATTTATCCAGAAATAAATGTATAATATGTTATTAAATGATCATTGAATCTTCAATAAAATTCATATCTAAAAACATGTAAATTATGTAAAATTATTTTATTTCCAAATATTTGAGTCTCTTTTCCTAGCTTTCCTTTTGAAGAGTTGTTTTCTTATTTACATTTTTTCATAATGATGGTATGAAAATGATGGAAAATCTTAGTTCGTCCAAAGACTTAATATGTGATATAAGGGTATGAGCATGGAAATGGGCGATCAAAGGGGGGTCTTAAGTGGTCACTTTTTTTTTAAATCATGAAAAACTTATCTTGGATAAGAAATTGAAAATAGTTATGTTCACAATTTGAAGATGCAATAAGAACAAGTGTTGTAGTGATTTGAATATACTTTCTAAACATTTTTTTTAATGGTGGAGATTAAGTGGTTCAAATAGGGGACCACAAAAAGTGCTTCTATTTTTGTCTTGAAAAATCCTAACATAATGTCTAGTGTGGCCCTCCTAAAATGTTATTTTTTTTAGTATTTCAAAAATCATTTCAATAAAAAATTAGTTAGCACCATGTAGTTTATGCTCAATTTTTTGTTAATTTTTTAATTACTATATGATCTTTTATTAATTTTCAAAGTGGACACATCTTGAAAAATTAAAAATTGAGCATGCACCCCTCTAATTTTTTTGGAAACTAATTGAAAACCATTTTTTAATGTGTACAAAATAGAGTCTAGATTGTAAAAATGTAATTTGATTCAAATTTCAATGAATGGGTAAAAGATGAAACCAAAAATACCAAGCATAAATTTTTGACAAAAAATAGAGACACTAACAAAAGAAATTAAAGATAAAAACCTTAGCATATTTGAAATGTAGAAAAAATTACAAGGTTATAACTTAGCTAAGAGAGAGCTCAAAATTACTATAGTATTTTTTAACTTGACATTGAAATGTGTACAAACTTGATGGAGAGCACGCTTGAGATTGTCATTTTTTAGAATTTACAAAAAGATACCTTTGGTTACATTGATATGTAAGTCCAACCCTTTGGGTTGGGTTCCCAAGGAAAATCCAACCCTAAGGGTTGGCAATTCTCAAAGCAGATAAAAATGTGAGCACATTATAAACTTATAGCATACTCATGTTTGTGTGAATAAAAAATGAAACCTACCTCTTCATCTCTATCTCCAAGTATCTCTCTCCATCGATACATTTCTCTCTCTCTCTCTCTCTCTATATATATATATCCCTTGAGCTCTAGATCTATCTCTCTACCTCTCCATCCTCCTTCCCTCTCTAATTTTCTCTGTCACCTCTCTCTCTCTCTCTCTCCTGTCTCTAGATATATCTCCATCTCCCCTCTCCCTCTCTTTGTACCTCTTTAGATCTAGATCCCTCAATCCATATCTTTCTACCTCTCTCTCTCTCTTTCTCTCTCTCTCCCTCCTTCCCTCTAGAAATATCTTTATATATCTCTCTCCCCCTATATATACCTCCCTCCCTCCTCTCTCTCCCTTCTCTAGACCTATATCTCTACCTCTCCCTCCCTCCCTCCTTCCCTATCTACTTCTCTCTATCTCACCTTTCTCTCTCCCTTTAACTCTACCCCTCTCTTCCTCTCTCCCTCTTTACTTCTCTCTATATCACCTCTCTCTCTCCCTCATCCCTCTAGATATCTCTATATATCTCCTTCCCTCTTTCATTCTCTATATCTCACCTCCATCTCTCCCTAAGCTCTAGATCTATCTCTCTAGCTCTGCCTCCCTCCCTCCTTCCCTCTTGCTTGGTTCCTCTTTAGACCTTTATCTCTCTCTAGATCTATATCTCTACCTCTTCCTCCCTCCATCCTTCCCTCTAGATATCTCTTTATCTCTATCTCCCTCTTTAGACCTCTCTCTTTAACTCTCTCCCTCTCTTCCTCCCTCCCTCCTCTCTCTCTTTAGATATATCTATGTTTCTCTCTCACCCTCTCTAGAAATATCTCTCTACCTCTCCCTCCCTCCTTCCCCCTCTAATTCTCTCTATCTCACCTCTCCCTAAATCCCTCTAGATATCTATCTATATCTCTCCCTCCCTCCCTCTCTCACTGACTCTCTCTCTCCCCCAAGCTCTAGACCTATATATTTACCAATCCCTCCCTATTTCCTTTCCTCTCTACTTCTCTCTATCTCACCTCTCTCTCTCTCTCTCCCCACATATATATACATATAGACCTATATCTCCACCTCTCCCTCCCTCCCCTTTCTCTCTTTGTCCCTCTTTAGACCTATCTCTCAAACTGCCCCTCTCTCCCTCCGTCCCTCTCTACTCTCTATCTCACCTCTCTCTCCCTCTCTCCCCCTCTATATTTCTCTCTCTAGCTCTTCCCCTCTCTCCCTATTGGAATTTTAAAAGTAGGGTATATCACACTTACATTATAATGTGAGCACATTTGTTAGAATTACAAAAAATGGTAATAAGGTGTGGGGATCCCGTGATTTAAGAACTACATGCTTTTTTTCTATATAATTCGTACTTTATTCAACATAGAAACACACTTTCATCACATTCATCAAGATTTTGCAAGCAATCATGGAGGCTTAAGTTTTGAGCAATCCAATATCACAAAACACCAAGTTCTCCAACAATGGGATGGTAAGATTGTTCTAGTTTTGAATTCATTGTGTTTGATTTGATATTTATAACATTTGTGTATGATTTCATGGATTGATTTGCAATTGTATCTCATTGGTAAGTGGGTTTGATCCTCTTGTTTTGGGTTCTTTGTTGAATTATTGATTGATTTATCCTTTCCATTTTTCACACTTACAATGTTTGGTGTGCTCCCCCTAAAATGTTAACTTTTTTTTAGAATTTCAAATATTGGTTCAATGAGAAATTAGCTAACACCATGTAGTTTATGCCAGATATTTTGGCTAATTTTTTAATGGATATATTATTTTTTATTAATTTTTGAAGTGGACACATCTTGAAAAATAGAAAGGTGAGCGTGCTCCCACCTAAATTTGAAAACTAATCAAAAATTAATTTTGTTTTTTAATATCTGTAGAATGGAATATAGTTTTGAAAAATTTAATATGTTTCAAAATTTGATGAATAAGTAACAACTATACCCAAAATACCATGCTAGTTTTTGTCAAAAAATGGACACACTAACAAAAGAAATTAAAGATGAAAACCTTAACATAATCAAAATGTAAAAAAAAAATATGATTAGATAGCTAAGAGAGAGCTTAACGTCATTGTGGTATTTTTATAAATTTTCATTAAAACACGTGCAAACCTAATGGAGAGCATGGCCAAAAATGTGTGAATTTTTTTTGCCTTTTTAAAAAAGATGTCTTTGGCATGAAATGGTCATCAAACCCAAAGGGTTGGTATTTCCCAATGCAAACCATTTGGTGCTAGCAAAATGAAAATACATTTTTAGAATGCTTGCAAATGTGAATGATGCCTCTATATTGATACCCTCTACTGTAAATTGAATACCCTAAACCCTACACCTTAACCCTAGATACATGAAATAATTATTTAAGTTGACATTTACATATGGACATTTACTTTCTTATAATTTAAGTTATATTTTATGTAAATAGTTTCAAGATGTTTGAGAGTGATTTTGGATCTCTTGGAGTTATAATTCAAATTATAGTTTTTGGAAGATCTTATAATTTTTCAGACTTAGTCAAATTTTAGTAATCAAGAGGTCAAATTTTAATAATCAGAAAGTTGTATCATCTTTCTCTCTCTATATTTCACTCATTGTTTATCCCTTATGCTCTCTCTCTCCCACCCACCTCTCTTTCTCTCCTCTCTCTACTTCTAGCTATCTCACCTCATTCTCCCCCTGATTCTCTCCCTCCCTCTCTACTTTTATCTATCTCACCTCTCTCTCCCTCCCTCCTCCCCCTATCTCTCTCTCCTTCCCTATCTACTTCTCTCTATCTCTCTCTCCATATCTACCTCTCCCTCCCTCCTTCCCTCTATCTCTCAATATCCCCACCTTCCTCCCCTTTTTGTATCCCATCTTGGTGCACATCAAAGCAAGAGAGAGAGAGAGGGGAAGGAGGGAGAGGTAAAGAGTTATAGGTGAGATAGATAGAAGTAGAGACCTTCCTCCCCTTTTTGTATCACATATTGGTGCACATCAGAGAGAGACAGAGAGGAGGGAGGGAGGGAGAGAAAGAGAGTGAGGAGAGGAGATAGAGTGAGATAAAATTATAGAGGAAGGAGAGAAGAGGGAATTATAGGTGAGATAGAGAGAAGTAGAAGAGGTGGTGAGGGAAGTGATGGAGGAGAAGGTGGGTAAGAGGAGGAAGGAGAGAGGGGAGAGGAGGAGGAGGAAGGAGGAGGAGGAGGAGAGGGGGGAGGGGAGAGGGAGGAGGGAGGGAGAGAGGAGGAGTGTTAGCAGGAGTGATGGAGGGTGGGTGGGGGAGAGGGGAGATAGAAGTAGAGTGGTAGGGAGTTATAGAGGGAGAGGTAGGTAGAGAGATGAAGAGGGGAGATAGAGAGAAGTGGAGATGGAAGGAGAGATGGAGGGATAGGTAGGGATGGACAAAGAGAGAGTGAGGTGTGTGTGTGTGTGAGAGAGAGGGAGAGAGATGGATAGAAGTAGAGAGAGAGGTAAATAGAGGGAGAGGAGAGATAGAAGAGATAGAGAGAGGGGGGAGATAGAGAGAAGTAGACAAGGAACGAGATAGGGAGAGAGGGAGAGAGGTGAGAGAGAGAGAGGAGGGAGGGTGGGAGAGAGGGAGGGGAAGGAGGAAGAGGTGAGATAGATAGAAGTAGAGAGAGATAGTGGTGAGAGAGAGAGAAGTAGGGAGGGAAGGAGAGAGAGAGGATGAGGGACAAAGGGAGAGGTAGAGAGGGATAGGTGAGATAAAGAGAAATAGAGAGAGTGGTAGGGAGTGATGTAGGGAGAGGTAGGTAGAGAGAGGGAGAGGGGAGATATAGAGTAGAGATGGAAGGAGAGAGGGATAGATGATATGGAGAGAAGTAGAGAGTGAGTAGGGATTGACAGAGGAGGGTAGGTAAGAGAGGAGAGAGGGAGGGGGGAGGGGGGAGAGAGAGTAAGGTGAGATAGATAAAACTAGAGAGAAGGGGAGAGAGAGAGAGATAACACCTTAATTATGCCACATCTTTGTACTTACCCTATAATCAAATCAGATCAGATGTTTAAAATGATCTATTAAACATTGTTCATTTGAGAAAGGAGGATAAAATAATGGATGAGGAAGTGGAATCATTGAGAAATGACTTTGAGTAGACAATGGAAGGACTACCCAATGAGCAATCATTTTGTGCGAAGAACATAACAAATATAATTGCAAAATTGACTCTGCTCTTGTACATTACGATTATCGTCCAACCACCTTCGCAGCCAAGTTGGATCAAATCAAAGGAAATAAGGCTCTATGGAAGCTGAGAATGAAGAATGTTATCATTCCTCAACATGGTGAAATACTAGTAGTGACCCCGACATTTAAAGATCACAAAGCTAGGTGTGTGGACCAGTCATCACAAGAAAAGGATACTAACGATGCGCCACCTCAATAATACCTCTCGTCAATTTTTTATTATTGGTTTTATTTTTTAAAATAGTGTTAAAGTCTCGAGAAGTTTAAGGGATTCTTAACCTCTTGCTTTCAATTACTTTCAAGAAATAGTTACTCTTGCAAATGTATATATTAACTATGATGTTATTAAAGGAACTCTCTTAGAAATTTTTGAAGAGAGGAAATATATAGAAGGTAATTTGAACTTTAGGAGTAGGTTGTATGTTTGTGAACCTATAGTTTTAGATAATAAAATAAAATCCATTAAAATTTGTGCATTGTGATCGATTTCATTGGTTATTGCATTTTTGTGTGAATGTGAGAACCACCTCTAGTATTCAATGTCTTTGAGTTTGAAATTATCTTTGATTTAAAAGTTTGTTAATTTACGCTTTATGGATGTAACTGGCCTATGTTCTAATTATTCCCTTATAGATTTTGTTTTTGAATAATAAAGATTCATTGGTGATTTGTATAGATCTTTATTGATAATATTATTTATTTTGGCCTTTCCTTCTTTCTGGTTAAAAGTATACCCATGTTGAAATTTTAAAAGTTTAGAAAATAATATATTTTCTTAATCAGATGAGGGAATTGTACCTCATAAAATTCAAAGAGGGTTATTTCATCTTGAAATAATTTACCTAACTATTGGTTAATTATTATTTATATATTTGGGTAATATAGGGAAAAAGGCTAAGAATTTCAATAGTGAATAATTTTTTACCATAATAGGACATCTCCAAAAGGTGTCACAAAATATTGAGAATACCTAATTTAGAACGCATTAGCACAAATATAGAATATTTTGCATTACACAGATAGGAGGCACGTATGCACAAGTGAAGAAGTAGTTTGAGAGAAATAACAAGAATAAAGCAAGTTTGAATGATTACATAGAAGAAAATAATTACGTAGAGGGTGTTATATACTAGATAAAGGAGAGATTCTCAAGAGGATCATATGATAAGTTGAATCCAAATAATATATCTGTCCATGCAGAGCATTACAGAGGATTTCTAAAAATGATTATGAGGTTGAATTACAAGAGAATTTAGATATAGATCACTAGTGTTCAATAATGTGATTTATTTATATTAATTTCATAGAGATAAAGATTAAAAAAGGGTATAAACTCATTGTAGAGGCAAGATTGGGGCAGCAAGTTCTTGAGAGGTAAGGAGATGAGATAGGGTAGATTCTAAATCAGAGTTTGAACAAAAGAACCAAATATAAGAAATATCTAGTATAATGGAAGGGAATGGGATCTAAGTATGATTCTTGTCTTTCTAAGGATAAAGTAGACTAATTTTAGTAGCCACTATTACCTCTCTCACTTACTTTTGAGCATCATGTTCAAAATTCTACTATTTAGGATGATTGATGCCAAAGCATATCAAGGGTTGATATATCTTCCATCACCCAAAAAAAATTATATTCTATTTTATTTTATATTTTTTTATGAGTTCAATCATTGTTAGATTATTTCCATGAGTTCAATCATTGTTAGATTATTTCCATGGTAGAAAGAAATTATCACCACAAACATTTTCTTTTCCAATCTCCATTGCAATGCATTTTGAGTCTTATACAACGATCACATAATATAGTGATTTTCAAGTTTTGAAATAGTATTTGATCACATATCCAAACTTATTAGTCCTAAGGAGGCTCATGTCTAGAACCACTCAATTTTTAATAAATAGATTGCACATAACATAACATCCACTTTATGAGTCCTCTTGATAGATAGATAATAACATTTAAAGGGCCCTTTTAGGTTTTCCACCAAATTTTGAATATTGTATCAATTTTAATACTTTGAGTTGCTCCTATGGAAGGTTAAAATAAAAGATTTACAACACTTCAATTGATTTTAAGTTATCATTGCAAGGATCCCTATAGATAAGACAACGAGATCCTTGGAATAGGAAAACAATAGGATCTAGATAAATTTGATTGTGTGTTCTAGGTTATTAATTGATGTAATGGATATATATTCTATCTAGGATATTATGAGTGAAAGTATTCTTACTCCTAAAATTTTATAGTGAGTTGTTGTGTCAGAGCATTTAAATATGGCATGTATGTTGAATATTGAGCACTGAATATTACTAGTATTGATTGTGGCATATCATTTTTTTCTTAAAATTATATTTCTATGGTGTACTTTGTTGATATTTTTATTTTTTTTAGTTTCATGAATGAATTATTGTTCATTAGAATCTTTATCTTTGACTACATCAATGAATTGAAATTTAAGATATAAATATATGTCTCTCAATAGATCTTGTAATTCAAGAGATCACAAGATGTGTGGGCCTTCTTTCTAAATTTAAAAAATACGCATATTTTTTATTGTTAAGTCCTTAGTATTTTAACTCCTAATCCTTCAAATATGATGTTTTTTAATTCCATACATTTATAGGTTTTCTCCAAAATAGAGAAAAAAAAATGTATCTTTGAAGGATTGGCAATCTCATCAACAAGCTTATTACCACTCCTATTACTTCTAGTATTTTCCTTCTTTATGAAGAACCCTTAGGATACAATAAAAATAGTATCTACTTTGTCACCTTAGACTTGTATAAGGATTTGATTAGATAGAAACTACAATTACCACCAAAACAAGTTAGACAATTAAGGATGGATAACAATAAGTACTAAATCTCATGATAGAAAACTATAAAACATCTAGTGTAATAGATCTAATTTGTATCATGAGATGACTTAATTGGTGTGGAGTAAAGCATTTTACATGTGTATTTGCTATAAAAAAACTCAAACTATTAATCTTTATGGAATTAATCCTTTCATCATAGAAATTACTCAACATTTTCAAATAAAACTCCTTAAGCAAGGAAACAATATATGTCTAAATTTTCCACAATGGTCAGTCTTGCCTTCTAATATATAATATAACTCATAAATAATTTTTTTCTAAATCAATAGGAATAAAAATTGCATGATAATAGGTTTCTCATAAGGATTCAATGCAAAATGTCCAACATCAACATGAAATCAACTATCCATAAGAGCAATTATTTTGAGCCTATTTTTTATAAAAAAAATAAAAAATAAAAAATTATTAACCATAACTGAGGAGTTGAGAAGGAATCAAACACTACAAAATAAGAAATTCATTTAAAGAATATAATACTAAAGCATAATCATAACAAACCTTCAAATCTTGTACTGTGATTTGTTTTGTGCAAGATTGAGAGAAATCATCTTTGAAAACACAAATTAAAAAAGAAAAAAAAGATATAAAAAAAAATCAAGTAAGAATTTTTAGCAATGCATTTAAAATTTCTTATTGATTTGTAGAGTCATTTTTTTTCTTTTCGAATAGGTAAATTTTTTTCTATTAATGATTTTGGCATGCATTTAAAATTTCTTGTTGATTTATTAAGTGAAAAAATATATAAGGGATTTTTAGGGTAGAAAAATTAACAAGAACAAAAAAATGAGTTTGTCATATTGGTGACACAAAGTAGTCATTATTTTCTCTCTTACAAAAAAAAATAAAATAGTTCTAATTATTTTTAAAGCTCCTAGTATTATTGATTAATATCACAAATGTTTGCCACATACCTAGATTATCTAGATAATAGAGTACTAGGGAGTCAAATTTTGATTACAACTTCACAAAGCAATCACATAACATTATTCAAGAGAAATATAAATTCACTAATCCTTTTCATGAATCTTTCATTATTCTATATTCAATGATGATAGATTTGAGAAAAATTCCATTGGCCCTCTATAATATAAATTATATGTCTAGAGTTGCATTAAACCTTCTCATGATAGAAATAATATGTAAGGGGAAAGGATACATAATCAAGATTTAAACAATCTCTACAAAACTAAGTTATCTAACCTATCTATTGTGTTAAATCATTTGATTCTTAGTGAATTCCTTATATGGCCAAAGAACAATTGTCTATATTTTAAAAGTAAAAAGAAAAACCATAAGTACGATATATCATCCAAGATGTTCAGATCATATGGAATATAAATTTAAACATTAATATTATTGTAAATGTTTGATGTCTAAAATTTATTTTGAATATAATATGAATTGAGTTACTCCTTGAACAATAATGTTTGCATGTAGCCTAAGCTACTATGCAATATTGTTATAACTATGGATCACATTCAATTTTTGGTTCAAGCTAATGATTTTGCTTCAAAAATGGTGTTGAATAAATTTTGATGGAGTGTATCAATAATAAATATATTTAAATGGGGGCAATAAAAACAAAGTGGATTGGTATCCTATGTTATTATTGTACTTATTCTCTTGCACCCTACTCAACCAAGGCCACATTACCACCAAATTTGATTTATAAAATTGAAGCCTTTGCTCATATAGTGTAATCTATAACAAAAAAAATATGCAAAGTGTTGATTTGCAACAACAAAGGGTTATTAATATATTATCAAATACTTCATAAGCAACATCTCCTAACTAGTAATTGGTTTGAAATGTAATAATTGATAGTGAACACAACACAAAAAATATTTATCCAACATGACCACTATTCCCTTTATACAACATTAATAACCATTTCTTTCAATTGACTCCCTGCTAACTGAATTAAGCAATTGAAATTGAGTGAAATTAGAGAGGGGGCTTGGGATTTCTCTAGTGAGTTGGCTTTTTGCTAGAGTCAAATTTTGAAACTTTGATAGTTTTTCAAACTCAGATGGAGTCACTCCTATCACATCATTATCATTAAGATAAAACTGTCTAATTGAGTAAGCTTACTAAAGTTAATAGGAATACCACCATGGAGTTTTTTTCTCCCAAATACAAGTTAGCTAAATAAAGAGGATACATGTTTCCTAGGGAAGATGGGATTGTGTCTATAAAGTTGTTGTATTGAAGATAAAGTACTTTGAATTGAGCAAGCATAGCCAATTCAATAGGAATACCACTATGGAGTTTTTTTTTCTTCCAAGAACAAATTAGTTAGAGAAGATAGGTTTCATAGGGAAGGTGATTCTACTTATAAGGTTGTTTAGTCCTAAATACAAGATTTTTAACTATGAAAGACAGTTAAGTTGAGAAGGAATACTACCACTCAAAATATTATAATATAGTATATGAGAACTTACAAGGAATGACAAGGAATGGAGACCTCCAATTTATTTTGAAACAATCTAAATATTTTAAGATAAAATGACCTCCCAAATTGAAAAAGAATTTGATCTTAGAGAGTTGTTCTTCCTCAAAGAAAATACTCTAAGAAAAGAAAGATCACCAAGAAAAGAAGAAATGTGACTCAATAAAGGCATACTCCTAAAATCAAAGAAAGCACATATTGACTACCACTTCACTTAAAGGAGGTTCAAGGATTACATCGATAAAAAAACTATATGTATGTTAATATGTTAGAGACTGTGTGTTTGTGCATGGATGCGTTGTAAATTCTAGTTGCATGTGGCTATATTAAACAATTAATAATAAGTGCTAAATAATGGAATAAAATAAACTTAGACAAATCTAGATTTTTTCCTTAAAGAATTAAGTATTATTTGACTATGAAATATTTGCATACAAATTTAAAACATAAAGCAATGCAAATGAAAAAATAAAGTTACCATCAAATTGACAAAAAACACTGCAAATGGAAATAGAATGTTCCCATCTAATTTTCAAATCAATATTTATCTGGCTTTTATGTGATAAGTGAGGCTTTTACCTGATATTTTGGAGGCTTTTATCATTAAATGGTAGGTGGTTTACCATTAAATGGAGTTGAAACTTGTTTTACGACCATTCAATAGTGGTTTGTGGGCTCGAAACTTATTTCAGACTCAAATCTCACACTATATGTAGCCTATCAACTAATAATGAGAAGAAAAAACAATAAGAATACAATTCCAAAAAGGAGTGATGAGGAAACCACTCAAGCAAGGAACTGCAAAAGGATCAAGGGAGAGAGAAAATGAGTGTTCAAGGGAGGGGACAATGAGCAGGAAGTTAGCATGCAAGTGTTTTAGTCACAAACGTGTTCATCTCATCTTCATCTTTCGCTTCTTTGACATAATGCATCGATATATCAATTTTAATTTTTGGTCAATTTTGATTTCGTCTATTTCCAACAAACTCTTGACTTCCACAGAAAATTGTATTCCACATAAGAACAGAATAAAGTTGCAGAAAAAGAAAATTTACCCTAAAGTGATGTTTTACTCTAAGATCAGTGAAATAAATCAGTTTTGTATAATGGTCTCATTGATTTGGTGATTGGATGGGAACACTCTATTTCCATTTGCAGTGTGTTTTTGTCAATTTAATGGAAACTTTCTTTTTTCATTTGTATTACTTTATGTTTTAAATCTATATGCAAATATTCCATAATTAGATAATACTTAATTTTTTAAGAAAACATTTAGAAAATAGTTTATTTCATTCTATTCACTTATTATTAACATATATATAGTTTTCTATCGATGTAATCCTTCAACCTCTTTTAGGTGAAGTGCTCATTATAATTTATTTATGATTTTTAATTATTAATTGTATGTGAATATATATTAGATATGTTAAAAGGTATAGTACAAATATTTATAGATTATAAATGAATTGGGTGAGATATTTTGGTTTTTCTATGGTATAATTGAAGTTTTTGAGAAGACACAATTTTGTAAGTGTGGTAAACTATGAGTGGAGGAGGTGTGACATTTTGGTTTATTTCAATTTATTGTTTCCCATTGCCCTATTTTTTTGTCCAGCACTCCAAAATGAGAAGCAAGACAATCTTTTGACTCTTGCTTATATCACAATTTGATAAAAACAAATATTGGTACCATCATATCTTAACTCTAAGAGTAGGGGACTTAGTTGATGGTTTCATTATCAAATTTTTTGATAGGTTGCATTTTTTAATTTGGTATGTTATGACTTGTGGTTGGACCTTATCATATGAATGTTATTAAACTAGAATATTTTCATGTAAAACTCTATGTATCATTTATGCACCGAAAAAATAAATCTACATACACATATTTAGTTTCTATTCATGCATTTAAGTTGTAAAGTTTTGTTCCATTGCAACCTATTTGCCCCTTTTTGGAATCCAAATATATAGAACAAATAGTGTCTATGAACACTTTTGAGGAGTTTGGTAGGTCAAGATGATCTAATTTAACAATTTTAGAATAAGGATTAAAGATATGACAAGTAATCATGTGCAATATGCTTGGTTATGTGAGACTATTGATGTCACATGTTGGTGTAATGCTTTAAAGATAGATAATGTTATTCCTATTGCATAGCTAATATGCAATATAGACATCTAACCTTTGATACTATGGTTTTTAGAATTAGGTGAGAAAACATGCATCATTAATTTTACTTCCAATTCTCATTATGTTGGCTAGATCTTTTGGTCTCAAATGTTAATAAATAAGCTTCCACTATTTTTTAATCTGATTATCATGATAACCAATATTAATTCCAAGTAATCAAAATCCTATTAATTTCAACAATTCCTTAGTGTAAAGTGAGGTGATATAAAACAATAAAAGATTCATGACCAATTTTTTTCCACATAAGATTGAGTAATGTAAGATAAAGGAGTTTTTATAAAGACGCGTCTTACAATGCACATCTCGTGATTAAAGCTCTCAACTAAAACCTTTTTAAAAGTTTATTTAATAATATCAAGAATTTTTTTATTAAAATAATTTCAAAATTTTCTTAGTCAATAGCCCCACTTTCATCATCAAAATTCAAAGATCTAATCTTGAGTGAAGTTAGATCCCATACACTGCTTTGACCTCGTAAACATTATTAAAATCTTTAATGAGATCATGTAACTGAGGAAAACTACTTGACAGCCTGCACGTTGCCCAGCTCTTACACTCTTCACTCTACCCTCTACCCTCTGGGAGTTAAAACAATCGAGGCCCTGAAACCCTGCCAAAAAGCGGAATTCTCATCCGTTTTTATTCCTGGGTTCAGATCATATAAAGGAAGTGAAACGGCAAATATGACTGATGCCATTGTTCAGATCGTTTTAAACAGGCTGACGTCTATACTCGGAGAGCGCGCATCTCTTGTTATTTATTTCAGGGAGAATTTGGAAGAGTTGGTTGATTGGCTCAAATATA
The DNA here is from genome assembly GCA_007258455.2 of Sequoia sempervirens. NCBI lineage: Eukaryota > Viridiplantae > Streptophyta > Pinopsida > Cupressales > Cupressaceae > Sequoia > Sequoia sempervirens. The sequence continues at coordinate 438,185,900 of VDFB02105785.1, read as the reverse complement.
TCAGAGTACTCTTGATTGATGCGAATCGGAGGAGTAGCCGAGAAGAGGCCCTTAAAATTTGGCTATGCGACCTGCAAAACGTTGTCTACGACGCCGAGGATCTCTATGAAGATTGCCAACTCATGACAGTCGCTCACCCTGGCTGCTTCTGCATCAGCCCCGCTCGCCTTCTCTTCCCCAAAAAAATTGCAAGGAAGTGTGCCAATTTGCCCTTGGCAATCAAAACAGTAGCAGCATCCATGGCTACAAAACTGCTTCCCAATGGATGGAATGATGTACTGCTTCGCCTCAACCAGATGGAGGACATCGGGGAGGAAGTGATGCCAGTTTTACAGATAAGTTATGATGAGTTGCCTTCTAATATTAAGCTTTGCTTTCTTTACTGCTCTGCATCCCAGAAGACTGTCGCATAGATTGCCAATACTTGTTCAAGCTTTGGATTGCAGTGTGGTTTGTTCCCAGTGATTTGAAGAGAGATCCTTTAGATATTGCTTGTGATTATCTTAACCAACTTGTTAGCAGTTGCCTCATTGAATCCTTCCATGTTGATCAAAGGAGAAGAATTAAGTACTGTAAGATGTACGACCTGCTTAGGGATTTCGCTCTCAGAAGGTCAGAGGAGGAGATGAAATGTGTCTTCAAAGCTGGAAACGAGTTAGATGAATTCCCTCTACAATATTCCTGTGGACAACGGAAAGTTTCTCTAATGGAAAGTCTCTTGACCATCATCCCTGAAACCAGCCCAGGATTACAATCTCTTCGCACCTTACTCATTGCCGGTAACCGAAATCTTGCACATATTGTTCCCAATTTTTGTATCCATCTGCAGCATTTGCGAGTCCTGGATTTGAGTCATACTATGATCAGAGCATTGCCAAACGATTAAAGAACTTTGAAACATTTAAGATTTTTAAACGTTGGAGGTTCAAAGGTAGAAGAGCTACCAGAGTCCATAACCCATCTTCACTATTTGCAGTACTTGAATGTGAGTTATTGCCATATGGAAAAGCTACCTTGGGGGATTGGTCATCTCAAGTGTTTAACACATTTGGACTTCTCTACAATCGGTGAAACAAAACTTCTGCCCAAAGGAGTTTCTTGGCTTAAATCTCTGCAGATTCTCAAAGTGGGAGATTATGATTTGTTGGGAGGTAATATATTAAGATTAGAGGATCTAAAGGGTTTGACAAAGCTCCGAGAACTGCAAGCCCACATGACAGTTGCATATGAAGGGCAAGCAATTGCTGAGGGAGTATTTGGTGCTATGCAAAAGTTGCGGCGGCTCAGCTTAGCAAATCAGAACGAATGTTCCTTAATTGGTCTTCCTGGTGACATGGCAAAAATGAGTGAGCTTGAAAAGATAAAATTAACTCGCTACTGTCCCTCAGATTTTCTGTACTGTTTTGCAAACCTTTTGTTCCTTTCCCTTGTTGGTTGTGATTGTGTTGAATACCCAAGACTGGATAAATTATCCAATTTAAGATAACTGCTACTCTGTGAAAACAGACTCTGCAAAGAGTTCCCCAGCGAGTTTGGTAGGAAACAGAGTTTTCCCGAACTAGAACAACTTTACATTGTGCGGTTTCCCCAACTTGAAAAATTACCAAAGCTACACAATGGAGCTATGCCAATGCTAAAAGAGCTGCATTTGAAAAATTTGCCTAGAGTAAAGCAGATGGCGGAGGGATTGGAGCATCTCAGTGTTCTACAATATCTGTTTGTGTACAGATGCATGAGATGGCAAAACCGGCTCACAGAGAGTGGTCAAGATTTTCAAAAGCTGAGAGCAAACCTTCCACATCTCAAGATTGATGTACATAGCTCTTAACAATTTTCAAAGAGTAATCATCACAATTTCATTGTCTGTTGCTTTTGTCACTAGAATCAAATTTCAACCCTTACACTGTACAAAACAATTAATGCTTATACTTAAACTATACAAGGTACACTATATATTTTAGAATTGTTGAGAATGTTTTCAGCCTGCTAAGAAAGCTAACAAATTAATTTAAAGTTTTATATTGGTTAAGGCTCAATGAAATATTATTTCAGAATTAGTAGAGGAGGAGAAAAAGACAATGAAAAGCAGCAGCTCCTCTGTAACAGTGTACTAAGTTGATTAATGATTAATAAAATATAATTTCTATTTGTTGTTTTATTTTGTGAATATGTTTAAACAGTAGAGTTTTATTTGTTAAAAGTAGAGTAGTTGTTAAAAGATTGTAGTCAGTATGTTTCTTGATTACACTATTTATTAAGGTTTAAATTTCTGGAAGTGCAATTTGACGAGGTGCAATCTTTGGATGACTTTAATAGATTGGATTCTCCTACTTATGAGAATCCAGCTGAAGGACAACTTCCAATCTAGATGTACACTTACTCATCATGTTAGAATTCACTTATTTATAAGAAGTAGATGTCGACCTCTATGTAATCAGTTGTTTCTATCAAATAAAATATAATTATAAAACAGAACACACAAAATTCCATAAGATTGAAGTTTGAGAAATCTTCATTGAAAGATTTAATCCATTCTCTTAAGAAAATTGAACATATTAATCAATTATAAGAAAGTATATAGGGGAGAGGGGCCCATAGTGGAGCGGGCTCCAATAGTGGGGATAGAAGTAGTCCTCAGTGGGTCTCATAGTGGAGCATCTTAATATCCAATTGCAAAACACTTTTTATCCATAAAGTACACAAACTGACAAATCATGTGATGCCACATCGACACACCAATAAAACATGACTTAGTGCACCACTATCGGTCTCACTTTTTTTTTTAGCCTTTTTTAATACCTTAACAAAAAACATGCTGATGTGGCATCATATTTGATGATGTGACCCTAAAATTAATTTTTTTAAGCAGACAAGTTGCCAAATAAACTGTTGTACAAAATTAGGACTGATTTGAAATTCCATGTAGAATTTTAAGAAACACGAAATTAAGGTGCTCCACTATGAGCCCCTCTCCCCTACTTAACCTCCTCTTTCTTTATATACAATTAAAAACCTCTGAAAATAAATTTTATTTTTACAAACTTCTAACTTTTAAATCGAATTGCTAAACCCAAAACATGAACATGTTAGAATTATTAAAAACTCATAAACATTCATTTCATACCTAAGCTGCCCAAATTTTAACAACTTACAGTCATACACATTCATTTCTTAATTTTCATTTGTCTTTAGTTAGATATTGGTGTTGTCATCTTTATCCTTTAATTTGAAAATGATATGCCTGTCAATGTGTTAGTTATGCATGCTCAATGATAAGCCTATTCTGAACAGTTTAAGTTTTTGGAGTTAACACAGTCATTTTAAAATTTTATCATGATGGTTCGCTTAATGTATTTTCATACCAGACTTTTGACTGCCAATAGATTCGCTACTCACTGTAAAATATGTCAAAGATTGGAATTTTTTACTTTATTTTCTTAATTTTTTTTTTTTTATATATATATATATATATTATCCATTTTGTTTGGAGTTTTTTTTTATATAATAATATGTATATAAGTCATATATTTGTGTGTGAAATTCAGCTCATAGTTTTATTCCAAATTGATTCAGTTAACTTTCATCTCAAAAAACTAGTCTCAATCTTTAAATCTCTCATTTGCCACCCTAGACCAGATTTGTGGGTAAAAGAATTAACCTAAATAACTTCCATATTTGCAGATTTGAACCTCAACCTTTTAACTTCAAATTTTAAATATAAACTCTTGCTAACCTTTTCACTAATCATTCTAAGCCAACCTAACACATAATTTGTGGATTTGAGTGTTATATTTTTATATTTAAGGACTTTGCTTATTCATTTGAAATGTTGCAAGAAGAACTTAGGAAATAGAAGAAACATTAGAAGAACATTCACATGAAAGAATCATAACAAAATCATAGAACATCCTAATTGCATCATTATCCTAGACATATTGTATGCTTGTCTATTGTCTTCAATCACTATTATAAAGTCATTGAATTAGTTTGTCTAAGGGATTAACTAAGGAGAACATGACTCTAGTTAGGATTAAGGTGCCATCAACCTTGTAAATCTTATTTATTTACTTACTCCTAATATTTGTAAATCATTCATAAAGGATGAGGGTTTCATTGTCAGTAGTATCTATTTTTTACCATCAGGGTTTATTGGTATGGTAATTAATTTTTTTTATTAGGGCTAATCTTTTCCAACAATACATTATTATTTATTGAAAGAGAATCATGGAGATTATGGTGGTTTTGGGCATCCAAATTTCCATGAGGTTGTTTTGTCATCTTATGTGACTATTATTAAAGTTAAAATAACTTGTGGTTATAAACAATAAGCACTTAGCTTTGGGCCTTGTTTCATTTAATCTATGAAAATGTTGTTCATGGATGCCTTTGCTTACATCACGATTTTTGGTCCACAATCTATGCTTTTTGGGTTTCATAGGTTCATCTCTCAAGTATATCCTCTAACAATGGCACTCTATGTTCTTGTTGTTGAAGGCTTTGACTACCTCTTGGCCCATGGGATCTCTAAATTCCTGTTCAAGGGGATATCTCTTCCTAATTTGACTAAGAAATTGGTTAATTGTCACTTTGTTAATGACTCCTTCCACACTCTTATTGAAGAGGAGAATAATTAAATCACTTAAGCCATCTAGTGTATGTATGTTTTTTGTCAAGCTTTGGGATCAAGAATTTAGTGGCAAAAGACTCAATGCTATAAGCAATCCTTTCTTCTACGGTCTAGTAATTGGATTGATTTGACTAGAAGTGGATCAATCATGGGGAAGTGTTATATTTTATAGGAATATATCTTTCCATTAGGCCTTGACTTCCATGTTATGGAAAGTTGTGATAGATAGAGTGGAGAAAAAGCTTAGTTATTCGGTTAGCAAACCAGGTTATCCTTGCCTAGTAAGTTTCAAATTTGTTCTGAAGTGCTAGCTTCCATGCATGTTTATTATTATTCTTGTTGGGTTCCCTCAAAAGCTTCTTACCTTTATCTTGAAAAGCTCCTCATAGATGTACTCTAGGCTAATAGTGAGGGAATTCATAGTTTTCACCAAGTGGCTTGGGATTTGTAATACCTACCCCACAATTTTGGAGGTTTAGGCTTTCTCTCAATCTATAAACAAGGTGTTTCCCTATGTGCTAAGTGGATCATCAAAGCAATAGAAGGCAACGAAGCTTGAAATTTTTTGGTACAACATTATATTTTGGAGTGTCATTTGGTCATCCAACTTGGAAGGGCCTTAACTTTAGTACGCTTCTTACAATGCAAGATACTGTGAAAATTCAAGGCACTTTTTTCATCAAGAGTATTTGGAAAGCTTGGGAAACTATCAAACCTTAGCATCATTGGGCAGGAAATGACTTTCGCAATGGTCTCTCTATGAATCAACATTCTATTTGGTGGTCTCCAATTCTCTCTTTTCAAGACCCGTCACTAGTCATAGTGCCTTTGCTACATTCCTTGTAGTTCTTTAAGCATGGAATTCATGTATTGCTAGATTTTATCCACAAGGCCACCAAGAAATTCCTCTCTTGGAATGAATTAAAAATAAATTTCAAGTTGGCTACCCATGAATAAGATACCTTTTAGTTTATAATCAATATTATACCCCCCAAGTTCTTCACAAAATTGAGATTGTCTTTCAAACCTTGATGGAAGGAATGGAAGTGGTACCCAGACACACCCCTTCACAACTATTGTAATATAGGGGGATTCGCTACTCACGATTTCTCCTCATTCAGAGAGCCTCATGGGGCGAATTGCCCTAAATTACCTCAATGGAATAGTGCGAAAGCTTTAGAATCCAAAAGAGCAGGTCATAGAAATTTTTTGGACAAACTAACAAGCTCTCGACCAGAGGACATCATCACATAATACAGATGAAAGTGTGGCGTGCTGGCATCTCATACATACAAGAAAGCGAGTTTATCTCAAAAAATGCCTAAAGTGACTACTTCTACTCGAATTGCTAAGAAATCTTAAAATGCAAGAAAGTGGCAGAATTGAAATAGAGTGAAGTAAAACTAATAAAGATAAAGAAGGAGAAAGGAAAGAAATACTTACAACCATGTGAGTGATGAAGCCTCCACCAAACAAATGTCTTCAAAACCTGCAAGCGTGATATCTAGAGAGAATGTTGGGGCTGTATAGGGGCCTGCCTTAGTCAAACCCTCGTTTTGGTGTTCCCACCTCCACGGACAGCCAAGAAGATAGAGAGTGTAATATAGGGGGATTTCCTACTCATGAGCTCTCTTTGTTCAGAGAGCCTCACAGGGTGAACTGCCCTAAACTACCTCAATGGTACAATGGCAAGAGTTTCAAAATCCGAAAAAGCAGGTCACAGATATTTTCTGGATAGATTATCAAGCTCTCGGCCAAAGGACGATAGCACAGAATACGGATGACAGCGCAACGTGCTGGCATCTCGTAGGGACCAAAAAGTGAGAATGTCTCAGAAAATGGCTAAGTGATGACTTACACTCTGATTATTGAGAATCTTTAGAATGCAAGGAAGCAACAAGAAGTAATAAGATTGAAATGGAATAAAGACGACAAGGAGAAGAAAGGAAATACTTACGATTGTGCGAGTGATGAAGCTTCCAGCTCATGAGTGTCTCCAATACCTGCACACAAGAGGGAGAGAGAAATTGTTGGGTGGCTGTATAGGGGCCTGCCTCAATCAAACCCCATTTTGGTGTTCCCACCTCCATGGATAGCTAGATAGATAAAGAGAAAAGTAGAAAGGAAGTAAAGAGCACTAAAGCACTACAAAACAGTGTTATGCTACTCAACCAAGTAATAGAGGAGAGGAGTGAAAGCTTACCACCTCCACCAAGAGCACTCAAAGCTGCTTGGGGGAGAAAATGAGAGGAACTCAAGCCTCTACTGCAATGGTGTTTGTTCCACACTTGCTCTACTGAAGTGGTGGAGTGTTGATGTTGTTGTTGTGAAGTGTAAAGTGTTTTGCTAGAATGCTTAGAGCTACCAAGAGTGAGCTCAATTCTTGGAAGAGAATTGAAGAGGCCCCCAAATGCTTCCTCAAGGAGTGAATATGAAGAAAAGATGAAGAGAAACAGCCATATTCGGGTTGATCAACTAAGGAGGGCGTTACAAATTGACCCCCAATGGGAAGTGTAACGCCTCTGCAGGCTCCAGACGCAGGAATCTATCAAGGACATAAGCGCGCCACGTAGGCATCCCTGATAGAAACACCTCCACCGACGCTCAAAACAGGCACCAAGTGTGATGCAAGCAGCAGGCTTAGGTGGAATTGAGCCTTCAAACTTGGTTTTCTAAGGTGGATAAGGAAAAAAGGGGATTTGCACATGGGGTGCAAATTCACTCCTATATAGAGAGAAAGAGTGTGATGAACAAAGTGTGTGGTGAAAGCAAAATCTGCTCAGGAGTAGAACCCGCACCACCAAGTAAGCGTGTGATAAAAGCAAACCCTGCTCGAGGAGGAGAACCCGTATCACAAAAGAGGTGATAAGAGCAAATCCCACTCGAGGAGAACCTGTATCACCAAGTAAATATGCAAATAGTAGGGGATATGGAATCCCATGATGCTTACAAGCATGAAATGAGGGAGTTGAAGTTGCAAAGGGTGTTGTAAAGAGAGCTTGAGAGAGCTTGAAGCTGCTACAACAAGTTGTTATGAAGTTGTGCAAGCAAAAGCTAAAGTGTAGAAGGTTGAAGAGAAACTAGAAGTGGAAGAAGTCCGAAGATCTTAGACATGGAGGAAGTTACAAATGGAGTGAAAAGAGTGCTTTTAAGAAGCAAAAGGAAGCTTCTCGAGTGGTTACAAAGCATCTCGAGCCATTACCACCAACCAAAGGAGGTGAAAAGTGGAAAGCATGCTCGAAAACAGTTTTTTGAGCATTGCAACGTCGCAAGACGCTAGCATGGTGCACTAATGTCTGGACATGTCATGCTACAAAACAAGCACAAAGTCCAATGTAAAGTTGACACGTGAGGGTAGCTGCTGAAAAGGGGTGTTGGAGCATCTTGAGAGGGAAAAAGGCTAATACAAGGGTTAAAATGAGCCTACTCAAGATGCTAAGGGAGTGGACACTAAAGCAGATACAAGAATGTAAGGGAAATTGCAAAGGTGCAATTTTACTCTTATACATTTTGCCCCCACTTTAGTGGGCATATGAATCTAAATTAATATGCACACTAAAGGAAATCTACTAAACATAATTAACATCATATGCCAAAAGGATACTATAGAGGAAGCAGAGAAATCTTTGAATCCAAAGAAGCATGCCTCCAGTCTGAAGTTCTGCAAAACCATTACATTAGACAAGAAAAACCTACACAAGACAATAATGTTAGAACATAAAAAGCTAAAGGATTCGAGTCAGCAAAGTAAAGAGACCTCGATGTAAAAGGTTGTCTCAGTACTATGCGTCGTCCCCAACACATAGGAGAATTTTAAAATGAAGAGAGAAGGAGCATATACTCAGAATGAAGAAAGTGTAGATATTTGATCTGGTATATACAAGAGAGAAGAGAGAGGTAGAAATGAAATAAAGCGTGTGGTGAAAGCAAAACCCGCTTAGGATTAGAACTCACACCACAAAAGTATGAGTGATAAAAGCAATCCCTGCTCGAGGAGGAAAACCCGTATCACAAAAGAAAAGTGATAAAAGCAATCCCTGCTCAAGGAGGAAAACCCGTATCATTGAGTAAAAATGTTAGCGCCTCACAAGCCCGCAGACTTGCAAGGAGGCATCCCCCAAGATCTCTCACATGGAAGAAGCTGAGAAATCACCTTACAGACCCACAGACCTGCAAGGAAGGTATCCTTCAAGAACTCTCACATGAAGGAAACCCCAAAAAAGTGCCCTACAGACCCGTAGACCTACAGGGGAGCCACCCCCAAGATCGCTCACATGGAGGAAGCTCAAAGGAAGTGCCCTACAGGCTCTTAGACCTGTAGGGAGGTATCCCCCAAGAACTCTCACATGGAGGAAACCAAAGGAAGCAGACTCCGCAGAGTCGAAAAGCGGTGACACGTCTACCCACAGATAGAACATGTCAAAAAGCGGTCGCATAGGTGAGTAAGCTAACAGTCACGTAGACCATCGATAAGTTACACTTTCAAAGGGGTCCCTCGGGAACCCGATGTGAAAAAGAGGGGTCCACTCAAGGGATGCGTTGTTTGAAAAGCGAGGTCTAGTCAGGCTACCCCCAAGCTAGACATAAATAATTCATTTGAAAGAAAATTTTTCGAAGAGGTCCCTTGGGAACCCTTCAAAAGGAGAGGGGTCCACTCAAGGGACGCTTCATTTGAAATACATAGAGAAGAGAGGGGGTCCTTAAGAAGGAAACACATCTCCAGGATGAGTTATCACTGCCCCCATCATACAGGGGAGGAGAACTATACAAGATTTTTAGAACAGGATAGAGGTAAACCTTGATATCACTTGTTGTGCGAAGAAAAGGCAGGTGCATCAATCAAATGGGAGTTTGATGGCACCTGAATCACAAAGATGTTTTATTTTATCTTTCAAGGCTTTGCATTCACTAGTGGAATGGCCAAACACTCGTTGGTATGCACAAAAAGAATATTTTCCTTCATCATGTTTATGAATTTTATTACGTATAGGAGAAGGAAGAGTGATTAAGCGGGCTTTTAGAAGCCACAACAAAATACACTTTTTCTCAGATAAAGGATGAGGAGCAGGAAGCAACCCTTTCTCTTGTGGAGAAAGGCTTGACTTCTTGCAAGAAGAAGAAGAAGGCGCGAAGATAGAAAACAATGGAGGAAGAACCTTTTCAACAAAACGAGGTTGAGAAGAATTCATGTCACTTAACCATGGCTTCCATTTAGGTCATTCCTTCGAATAACCAAGTCCCAAAGTACGCTTACGGGGTGTGAATTCTATAGGGAGTTGAATGCCTTGTTCGTTACGCCCACAACCTTTACGCTCATAGCCATACTTAGAGACAAGCTTAAAGTCGGGGCCATATCGTGTTTGCAAGTATTGAAAAGAAGGAGGATCCTCATAAAGAGCATTATCCCAACAATGGGGATCACACTCCTCTATGGGATCACTATCGTTCTTATTAACAGGACTGCCAACATTGTCTTCTTTAGCAGAAGTGTAATCCTCTTCCTTAGAAGGAGAATCAACACTAAGGATATTGCAACTTGCATCCACATTACCCTGTGATGCAGAAGAAAGATCATCTTTGATGGCAGGTGTGGATGATGTTATCAGAAGGTCTAAGTGGATCGGGTCAACTTTATATTCTCTGGTGAAGGATTTTGTAAAGTCTAAAGAACCCCAATCATCACCAAGACATGCATTCCTTTGAGAAGATGTAGAAGGAACACACTTAGGACTCCTTGCTTTAGAAGGATCTTCTTTAGGGACATTTATCTCAAGAGTATCCCTTGTAGTAGGTACTGCTAGAGTAAACATCGACACATTGGAAGACATTGAATGGATAAGAGTAGGCACAACCGAAACTCGACTGGCAGCTGCCATCTCACATAAGTGCATAGCATTAGGGTTAGCTTTGATTGTGACCACTTTATTATTGCAAATAAACTTAATAGATTTATGCAAGGTAGACGGGACTACACCCATAGCATGAATCCACAGTCTACCAAGAAGAAGGTTATAAGGTAGCCTTTCTGACATAACATATAAAAGGGTAGGTACGGTAATGGGTCCAAGCTACAAAGGTAATACTATCGTACCTAGAGCTTGCCGCACAACATTATCGAACCCATGAATAACAACAAAAGAAGTATTAAGAGAAGATGGATCAATATTAATCTTAGGCAATAGATGAATGCTACAAACATTGAGTGTTGAACCAGTGTCAATGAGAGTACATCTTATGCCAATTTTATTAATGTTGACTATAATCATTAGAGGGTCCTCTTGCTTCTGTACTTCCGAAGGTGGGAGCTCTTGCAGATAGAACTTGATATTCGGAAAATCCACACGAATATATGCCATCAATGCATCAACATTCGTCAGCCTAGCAGAAGAAGGCAAGAGGATCTTTTGCAAGGCTTCCTAAAGCATACCTTGATAAACCGGAGTAGACTGAAGGAAATCCCACAGTGAGATCTTATCCAGAGGAATCTGAAGTTGCTCGACAAGATTGTGATCACTAGGTGCTTTAGTCATAGGTTTAGGTGCTTGAAGAAGTTTTGGTTGTTTATTCATTCTATTCTCATAAGTATGGACTACTGCTCTATAAGAGGGAGCCTTAAAGATATCAGGAGAGTCACTATCAAACGAAATACCATTGATAGAAAAAACCCTTTTAGGAGAAGGGCTAGTTGGATTCATGCAAATGATCAGTCTCTTAGGCCTTTGATGGGCAAAAGAGACATAGACCACATTTATTGAATCATCATAGCTAGTGGAACAATTACTTGAATACATATTCTCAACATCAATCCAAACAGGATCAAACGTGGAATAATTATTTGAAGAAACATTCTCAACATCGATCCAAGGAGAATTAGATGTGGAAGGAGGTTCATCATTCGCTAACGCATCATCTCTAGGAGAGAGTGGATCAGAACAAAGATGAGATTCATCATTCACAAATGCATCGTCTCCAGGAGAGAGTGCATTGGAATGAATAGAAGGTAGAGTAACATTAAGAAAGGTATCAATGATTTCATCTTCTTGTAACAAAATATCCCCTAAAGTAAGAGGACTTTCGTGAGAAGGATCAAAGACACCAAGTGACATGGGTAAAGCCAAGTCACTATCACATGCATGAAATGTAATATCATTAATATTTTGAACAAAATTAGATACAAAACTAATAAAAGAAGATATTAAATCCATTACTATTTTTTCGGTATTTTCTATGTTCTAGTAATTCGCATTTTCGAAGGTCTCTGGAGCGGAATTTGAGGTCAAAACTTGTGTCGGTCCTTAATATTTTTTTGGTATTCTCTATGTTATAGTATTTTAGGGATTGAACTAGTTCTCTAGGAGACCTTTCCAACAATGCAAACGGTTCTAAATTCCGAGCATCGAGTCAAAAGTTATGACCCCACAAAGTAGGGGTAAATAAATTCCTAGTTTTTCAAAGAACATTGTTCTTCACATTGAGTTCACCAAAATGTAATATAGGGGGATTCGCTACTCACAAGTTCTCTTTGTTCAGAGAGCCTCACAGGGCGAACTGCCCTAAATTACCTCAATGGAACAGTGCGAAAGTTGTAGAATCCAAAAGAGCAGGTCACAAAGATTTTCTGGACAAACTAACAAGCTCTTGGCTAGAGGACGCCAGTGCAAAATACGGACGACAACGCGATGCACTGGCATCTCGTACGGACCAGAAAGCGAGTTTATCTCAGAAAATGCCTAAGTGACCACTTCTATTCAAATTACTAAGAAATCTTAAAATGTAGGAAAGTGATAGAACTGAAAGAGTGAAGTAAAACTAATAAAGATAAGAAGGAGAAAGGAAAGAAATACTTACAACCACGTGAGTGATGAAGCCTCCACCAAACGAATGTCTTCAAAACTTGCAAGCGTGATATCTAGAGAGAATGTTGAGGCTATATAAGGGTCTGCTTCAATCAAACCCCCATTTTGGTGTTCCCACCTCCATGGACAGCCAAGAAGATAGAGAGAAAGAGTGTGATGAACAAAGCGTGTGGTGAAAGCAAAACCTACTTAGGAGTAGAACCCGCACCACCAAGTAAGCGTGTGATAAAAGCAAAACTTGCTTGAGGAGGAGAACCTGTATCACGAAAGAGGTGATAAAATCAAACCCCGCTCGAGGAGGAGAACTTGTATCACCAAGCAAATATGCAAATAGTAGGGGATATGGAATCCCAGGATGCTTACAAGCATGAAATGAGGGAGATGAAGTTGCAAAGTGTGTTGTAAAGAGAGCTTGAGAGAGCTTGAAGCTACTACAACAAGTTGTTATGAAGCTGTGCAAGCAAAAGCTAAAGTGTAGAAGGCTGAAGAGAAACTAGAAGTGGAAGAAGTCTGAAGATCTTAGACATGGAGAAAGTTGCAAATGGAGTGAAAAGACTACTTTTAAGAAGCAAAAGAAAGCTTCCTGGGCGGTTATAAAGCATCTTGAGCTGTTACCACCGACCAAAGGAGGTGACAAGTGGAAATCATGCTCAAAAATGGTCGTTTGAGCATTGCAATGTCGCAAGATGCTAGCACGGCGCGTGGATGTCCACGTGACACGCTAATGTCTGGACATGTCATGCTACAAAATAGGCACAAAGTCTGATACGAAGTTGACACGTGAGGCTAGCTGTTGAAAAGGGGTGTTGGAGCATCTTGAGAGGGAGAAAGGCTGATGCAAGGGTTAAAATGAGCCTACTCAAGATGCTAAGGGAGTGGACACTCTAAAGCGGATGCAAGAATGTAAGGGAAATTGCAAAGGTGAAATTTTACTCTTATATAACTATAAACCTAACAAAGGCTACATGTGGTCTTTTCCCCCCATTTTCCTATGGAAAATCAACTTAAGCTCTAGTGGTAACTCCAACCATATGTTGGGACTTAAATTTACTAATTCTAGTGTATTTGGTCAATTATTTTGGCATCTAAATTGGCTCACTTTGCTCGGTGCATTTTATATCAAGGCCTTCCTCTAGGTAGTCGGTTAACTCATATGGGTGTTCTAAATCCTCATTGTCCATTTTGTGTCCATATGGAGTCCTTCAAGCATCTATTCTAGTTTTGTCCTAGAGCTCAAGAGGCTTGGACTTTGATCCATAATTTTTCAAGTCATTTAGGCCTACTTTTTTCTTGGCATATAGTTCTTCTTAGAGATTTGAAAGGAAGTTGAGTGCGCAAAAGATGCTTCCTACACTAATCTAAGCATGAGAGAGTTGGATTTTTTTCTTAAACACCTTTAAACTATTATAGATTTAGATGCACATACATATCATAAACAGATAAACAATGAAATACATAACACAATATTTTACATGGGGAAAACCCTTGCAAGAGAAAAACCCCACACTCCAAAACACAACTCAATCATATTATTCACACTTCTTCTCAATTCTGGAGTAATTTCGACATCATAACAGTACTTCAACAAAACAATAACATACAACTCCAAAATACAAGTGCTCAATATATAGGAGCTTACAATGCATTAATTAGACATTTCTAAAATCCAATGGCAAAGGTTGAAGATGCAACATGGAAAGTTTCAAAACCACTACACATGCATAACATTAAGTTTCTAATTGTCTACACATGCAATAATGCAATTGTCAAGTATCCCTAAAAATGTGCCTACCAAAATATAATTGTACCTCCAAAGCACTCACATTCCATGCAAACTCAACGTGAAATAGAAATTGCCTTCATGCACAACGCCACCTGTAATAGAAACTTTCCACTTGACTCCTCCTTGGAAATAGAAACTGCAAGTTGTAACTCACAAAGCAACATGGGATAATTATCAAATATAATTCTAGCATTAATAATTAAATAGTCAATGCTAAGAAGAATCAAAGGTTGAGACACCCTTTTCCTAACAAAACTTAGCGTCATTGGGTAGGAAATGACTTCCGCAATGGTCTCTCTATCAACCAACATTCTATTTGGTGTTTTCCAATTCTATCTTCTCAAGATTGACCACTAGTCATAGTGCCTTGGCTACATGCCTTGAAGTTGTTTAAGCGGGGTATTCATGCATTGCCAAATTTTATCCATAAAGCCACCAAGAACTTCCTCTCTTGGCATGAATTAAAATTAAAATTAAAGTTGGCTACCCATGATTAAGATACCTTTCAGTTTATAATCAACATTATACCCTCGGGTTCTTCACAAAATTGAGATTAAGTCTCTCAAACCTTGGTGGCAGGATTGGAAGTGACACCCAAACACACCCCTTCACAACTACAAACCTTACAAAGGCTAAATGTGACTATCCCCCCATCTTCCTATGGTGAGTCAACTTAATCTCTAGTGGTAATTCCAATCATATGTTATTTTAGTGCATTTGGTGCATTTGGTCAATTATTTTGGTTGGCTCACTTTGCTTGGTGCATTTTATATCAAGCCCTTCCTCTGGGTAGTCAGTTAACTCATATGGGTTTTCTAAATCCTCATTGTCCATTTTGTGTCCATATGGAGTCCTTGAAGCATCTATTCTAGTTGTGTCCTAGAGCTCAAGAGGCTTGGACTTGGATCAATAATTTTTTCAAGTCATTTAGGCCCGCTTCTTTTTTCTTGGCATATAGTTCTTCTTAGAGATTTGAAAGGAAGTTGAGTGTGCAGAAGATGCTTCCTACATTAACCTAAGTAGGAGAGTTTCAAAATTTTATTAAACACCTTTAAACTGTTACAAATTTAGATGCACATACATATCATAAACAAATAAACAAATAAATACATAACACAATATTTTACGTGGAAAAACCCTTGCAGGAGAAAAACCCCACACTCCAAAACATGGCTCAATTATATTATTCAGCAACAATTAACAAGTTACAATATAATTGCAGAGTTATGCTCTTGCAGGAGTCTTCACACTTCTTCTCAATTTTGGAGTAATTCCGACAGCATAACGGTACTTCAACAAAACAATAACATACAACTCCAAAATACAAGTGCTCAATATATAGGAGCTTACAGTACATTAATTAGACATTTCTAAAATCCAATACCAAAGGTTGAAGATGCAACATGGAAAGTGTCAAAGCCATTGCACGTGCATAACAATAAGTTTCCAATTGTTTACACATGCAATATTGCAACTGTTGATTGTCACTAAACCTGCACTTGCCAAAATATAGTTTCACCTCCAAAGCGCTCACATTCCATGCAAACTCAACATAAAATAGAAATTATCTTCAAGCACAACTCCACTTGTAATAGCAACTTTCCACTTGACTCCTTAGAAATAAAAACTGCAAGTTGTAACTCACAAAGCAACATGGGATAATTATCAAATATAATTCCAACATCAAATAATTAAATAATTAATGCTAAGAAAAATCAAAATTTGAGACACCTTTTTCCTAACAAGATTGGCCTTATCTCCCACATAAATTTACCCATATTTGGCATGCTTTCAAAGTGGAGTTTACCTTTAACATTTGGAAAAATAGAAATAATACACTTTCTCTTAATTGTTTTATTGATGTTCATTATTTATTATATGATTTGTTCTAATGTGCTTATCCAAATTAAAATACAAGCTCAAAAAGTTGCACTTGAAGTTGTTCATCTTTAAGAGTTGTTGGATCATTAGGGTAATGCCCCTTGTACTATTGTCAGCTTCCCGACCGATCTCCCCTCTCCTTAGTGAGGGCACATACATAGGCATAACTAGTGTACGAGGCATGGGTGTAGTCAGTCTGATAATGGATCCCACTCCTATGGTCACCATGGCTCTCAGCCTCCGAACTCTTAAGAACACTACTCCTCACAGTGGGTGGGATGAGACGCCCTTTAACTCTTCTTGTGGGTAAGGAGGTGCTACTAGGTGGCCTAACTCCAGAAAATTTCCTCGCTTGGAGTTGGTCATCTCTCTACCCAATAGTCAATAATTTGTAGATAATCCTTCGAAATATTGGGGGCAATCGAGACAATAAAAATCCTCCTTCTTTTGATTTTGCATTAAATGCTTGGACTTGACCCTTTTTTTTAATTCAATTTGTGTTAGGCTTGGTCCAATTAGACTTTTGAATGTGACTCTCTACCAACCTTTTTTTTTTAATATTATACTATCCTTTATTCAATAAAATTAAATAAGAAATATTGATTAAAAAAACATTTAAGGATTTTTTTGATTAAAAAACTTCCACAAATTTATAACTGGTTGCCCCACTTTATTTGATAACATTACGCACATGAAAAAAATTTCCAAAATTTTCTTAGCCTAAGTTGACCAGCTCTTTACACTGAGTGCTACCGTCTGTCTGAGTAAAAAAACCAAAAATTGAAGGCCCTGAAACCCTGCCCAAAACCGAATTCTTATCCGCCTTTTTTCCTGGATTCAGATCATATAAAGGAAGGGAAACGGCAAATATGACTGATGCCGTTGTTCAGATCGTTTTAGATAGATTGACGTCTATACTTGTACAGCATGCATCTCTTGTAATTTATTTCAGGGAGAATTTGGAAGAGTTGGTTGATTGGCTCAAGTATATCAGGGCACTCTTGATTGATGCGAATCGGAGGAGTAGCCGAGAAGAGGCTCTTAAAATTTGGCTGTCCGACCTGCAAAACGTTGTCTACGATGCCGAGGATCTCTTTGAAGATTGCCAACTCATGACAGTCACTCACCCTGGCTGCTTCTGCATCAGCCCCGCTCACCTTCTCTTCCGCTATCGAATGGGAAAAAAGGTAAGCCAGTTAATGAGTAGAATACTCACACTCAAACACCTCTCTCAAGCTTTCAATCTTGCTAGAATTGCCTACTCAGATCTAAACCCGTCCTCCATTAATGAAGTACAAGTTAGCTTGCAAAGGACAATTCTATTGCGTGACACATCGAAAATTGTAGGCTTGGATGACAGCATTGCTCTCATCTGCAGCTGGCTATCTGAAGACTCCAACTCTTCACTTATTGCTGTCGTTGGTATGGGCGGGCTTGGTAAGACTCTGCTTCTCACTCAGGTTTTTCAAAGAGCTAGCGAAAACTTCGAAATTTGGGCATGGCTAACTATATCTCAGAACTACTCTGTTAAACAAGTACAAGAGAGATTGGGTAGAGAGTTAAAGCTTCCTGATATGACAAGTTTAAGCGTCGAAGAAGCCAGAAATTGTATTTTCCGTCATTTGAAGGGAAGAAGAAGCCTGATTGTGCTAGATGATGTTTGGAATGGGAGACATCTGCTGGATTACCTTGGAGTGCCTGAAGAGGATTGCTGTAAAATACTAATCAGCACACGCAACAGGATGGTAGTGGAGGGCATGAGAGAGGATTATAAGATGTATGCAATGCCACCTTTATCAGAGGGGAACAGTCGGAAACTGTTCTGTCTCTATGCTTTTCCACAACATGAGGGATTTCCACCTGAGGAATTGCGAGATGTGGCTGAAAAAATTGCAAGGAAATGTGCCAATTTGCCCTTAGCAATCAAAACAGTAGCAGCATCCATGGCCACAAAACTGCTTCCCAGTGGATGGAATGATGTACTGCTTCGGCTCAACCAGATGGAGTACATTGGAGAGGAAGTAATGCCAATCTTACAGATAAGTTATGATGAGTTGCCTTCTAATATAAAGCTTTGCTTTCTTTATTGCTCTGCATTCCCAGAAGACTGTCGCATAGATTGCCAATACTTGATAAAGCTTTGGATTGCAGAGGGGTTTGTTCCCAGTGACTTGAAGAGAGAGCCTTTAGATATAGCGCGTGATTATCTCAACCAACTTGTTAGCAGTTGTCTCATTGAAGCCTCCCATGTTGACCCCAGGGGAAGAATTAAGTACTGTAAGATGCACGACCTTCTTAGGGATTTTGCTGTCAGAAAGTCAGAGGAGGAGATGAAATGTGTCTTCAAAGCTGGAAACGAGGTAGATGAATTTCCTCTGCAATATTCCTGTGGACAACGGAAGGTTTCTCTAATGGAAAGTGGCTTGACCATCATCCCTGCAACCAGCCCAGGATTACAATCTCTTCGCACCTTACTCATTGCTGGTAACCGAAATCTTGCACATATTGTTCCCAATTTTTTTATCCATCTGCAGCATTTGCGAGTCCTGGATTTGAGTCATACTATGATCAGATCATTGCCTAACGATTTAAGAAATTTGAAACATTTAAGATTTTTAAACGTAGAAGGGTCAAAGATAGAAGAGCTACCAGAGTCCATTACCCATCTTCACCATTTGCAATATTTGAATGTGAGTTATTGCCATATGGAAAAGCTGCCTTGGGGAATTGGTCATCTCAAGTGTTTAACACATTTGGACTTCTCTACAATCAGTGAAACAAAATTTCTGCCCAAGGGAGTTTCTTTGCTTAAATCTCTGCAAATTCTCAAAGTGGGAGATTATGATTTGTTGGGAGGCAATACATTGAGGTTAGAGGATCTAAAGGGTTTGACAAAGCTCCGGGAGCTGAAAGCCCACATGACAGTTGCATATGAAGGGCAAAGAATTGCCGAGGGTGTATTTGGTGGTATGCAAAAGATGCGGCGGCTCAGCTTAGCAAATCAGAACGAATACTTCTTAACTGATCTTCCTGGCGACATGGCAAACATGAGTGAGCTTGAAATGATAAAATTAACTCACTACTTTCCCTCAGATTTTCTATGCAGTTTTGCAAACCTTTTGTCACTTACCCTTGTTGGTTGTGATTGTGTTGAGTACCCAAGGCTGGATAAATTGCCCAATTTAAGATATCTGCTACTCTGTGAAAACAGACTCTGCAGAGAGTTCCCCAGCGAGTTTGGTAGGATACAGAGTTTTCCCAAATTAGAACAGCTGTACATTGTGCGGTTTTCACAACTTGAAAAATTACCAGAGCTACATAACGGATCTATGCCAATGCTAAAAGAGTTGCATTTGGAAGATTTGCCTAGAGTAAAGCAGATGGCGGAGGGATTGCAGCATCTCAATGTTTTACAGTATCTGTTTGTACACAGATGCATAAGATGGCAAAACCGGCTCACAGAGAATGGTCAAGATTTTCAAAAGCTGAAAGCAAATCTTCCCCGACTGAAGATTGATTTACGTGGCTCTTAACAATTTTCTAAGAGTAATCACCACAATTTTATTGTCTGTTGCATTTGTCACTAACATTATATTTCAACCCTTCCACTGTCAAAAACAATTAATGCTTATTCTTAATCCATACAAGATCCACTTTATATTTTAGAATTGTTTTTAGCCTGCTCAGAAAGCTAACAAATTAATTCAGAGTTTTATATTGGTTAATGCTCCATCAAATATTATTTGAGAATTAATAGCAGCTCTGAATTATTTTTCTTGAGGATGATGATATGTTTCTTAATTTTACTAATAGAGGGAAAAAAGACAATGAAAAGCAGTTCTGAGTTTTTTAGGATTATGATATGTTTCTTAATTACACATCAGAAAAACATAATAGATAGTGTAATTAAGAAACATATCATCATCCTCAGAAAATCTCAAAGCTGTGTGATTAAAAAACATATCATCATCCTTAGAAAAGCAGCTAATAGAGGAGGAGAAAATGGCAATGAAAAACAGTAGCAGCTCTGTAACAGTGTATTATAAGTTATATAAAATTAAATTTGTATTCGTTTTATTCTATGTACTGTTATTTTTATTTTGTTTATTTGTTATTTTATTCCGTGTGTACTGTTATTTGTATCTTGTGAATAGATGTAATAATTTCTGAGGATGATATATGTTTCTTAATTACACTATCTATTAAGATTCAAATTTTTGGAGGCACAATTGAGTCAGCTGCAACCTGTGGGCGACTTTAATAGATTGGATCTCCCTGCTCATGTCCTAATTCACTTATTTATAAGAAGTAACTGTGGATCTCTATGTAATCAGCAGTTTCTATCAAATAAAATAGAACATAACAATAAAACGGAACACACACAATTTCAAGATTAAAATTGAAAAAAACTTTATTTGAAAATTTTTAATCCATTCCTTTGAAAAATTGAACATATTAATTAATTGTAAAAAATATATTTACTTGCTTAACCTCCTTTCTTTTATATAATCCTCTTATAGTTCGCTTAATGTGTTTTTCATGCCAAACTTTTGACTGCTAATAGATTCAATGAGTTTATTTTTTTGTTTTGATAAAATAGATCATTTACTATTGGGAAACTTTTAATTTTTTTTCTTAATTATTTGTTATATGTTATTTTTCTTTATGTACAGGTGAAAATTTCATACTATGTTTTTTTCTTTTTCTTTATATTTTGAGTTCATTTTAATTAGAGTATTTCTTATACAATAATAAGTATATGTCATATATTCTTGTGTGAAATTCAGGTCATGGTTTTATTTCATTCTGATTCGAAATTCATCCCTAAAATCTAGTTTTGGTCTTTAAATCTCTCATTCACCATCCTAGATCAGATTTGTGGATCCATAACTAACCTAAGTAACTTCCACACATGTAGATTTGAACCTCGACAATTTAACTTCAAATTTCAAATATAAACTCTTGCTAACCTTTTCACTAGTCATTCTAAACCAATCTAACACATGTTGTATGGATTTGTGTGATATATTGTTATATTTAAGGGCATTCATTATTCATTTTGCAATGATGCAATGAGGACCTATGAAATAGAAGAAACATTAGAAGAACATTCACATGAAATAATCATAACAAAATCATAGAACATCTTAATTGCATCATCATCCTAGACATATTGTATGCTTGTCTATTGTCTTCAATGACTATTATAAAGTCATTAAATCAATTTTCCTAGGGGCTTAATTGAGGAGAACATGACTTTTGCTTAACAACTTCCCAAACTATATTCTATAAACAACTCCACTTTAAGCATGGTTGTATCAAGCTATAAGGTAAATATGTTATAATTATCCAACCTTACTCGATTCACTTCTATGGATGTAGGTTCAACTCATGTGCCAAGTCAATTCCACAAGCATAGATCTAAATTAGAGTGAAACATGATCGATTTGCATGTTCTAAGGCATTCATCTAGACATGGCTATAGCTTTCAAAACATGTGAATCCATTTATGATATCTTTAGTAGTATCTAACAATTTTAACAATATTCTCTATCATTGGAACTCAAGCTAAGTATCACACATAATTTATTTAAACATAAATTTAATTGTACATTTATTATTCTAATTTTATCTCTTAATACTAGGGTGTTATTATTCTTTACATATTTTCCCTTAGATATGTTATGTAAGAAGTGTTAGTTTATCATAATATTTCAATGGGATTTTGTCTTTCTCAATAAGGAGGGTGGACTCTAGTAAGCCTTTGTAGGAATACTTCTACTATTTTTATATTTTCACAATATTCTTCTCTAGAGCCTAAGGTAGCATATTATGTTGTGCTCACACAGGGCTGATGTAAGAAGTTGGGTACACAAAAAGCTCAAAAAGTAGAAATGTTTTTGCTGTTTTTCATAATTTGTCACACTTGGACTGAAAATTTGATGCAGTACACAATGAATCTTAAAAAAAGTCAGTTGTATAGGAAATTTAGCATTTTGAGTCTAGTTTCCAAATATGTAAATTATTCAAATACCCAGATTATAGAAATTAAATTTTGATAGGGATCTATAAAAACCACTTTTTAAAAGTCCCTTTTTTTTTACCATACCAATCATGTGTACAGACAACACTTTTTGACCCAAATAAAAGTATTTTGCTAATTCCTTTTGGGAAAAGAGAGCTAACAACATGAAGTTTGATGTAGAATTTTTTTTGTAATTTTTGGTTGAATTTTTCTTTTTATTAAATTTTTATTGGCCTTAATTGCTATTTTTAAAAATCAACGTGTAGGAATAGCATAATTGGACCTAAACTAAACATTTTTTTACTCTTTTTTTTCATTGTGTAGAGAATTTTCTGAAGTTTGATGCCATATAATTTTTTTACAAGAAACTTAACCAATAAAAATTATTAAAAAACAAAAAAAGTCTAATATTTCAAGTTTAAGGACTAGTTTGCTTAAAAATTAATTAAAAAATAGCAAACATAATCCAATCTTAATAAAAATTATATATTTGGAAAGTAGTCGTCATGTTCTTTAATAGGTTTTAATTTTATAGATTGATTCAGAAAAAAAGTCCATCAGCCATGTTGTCAAAGTTGGACATTCTTCTTCAATCTGCCTTAGTTTTTTAGTTGTAGGTCAAAGGCTAAGGCTCGGATTTCCAAGCATTTTCCAAGCCTAAAACCAAGGCTAGATGTGGTGTGGGAATTCAACTTTTAAATAACTCGTTATCTATTTACCCATTGGGTAAAGGTAACGTGTATGCATTATAAAATGTGTACGCGTTCCTAAAACAAAACGCGTACGCGTTTCATAATGCGTACATATTTCTAATATAGTCATTTTTCCCTAATTTAGAAAATACTGGTAAAACACGATTTTCTTGCAACATTCCTTTTCTGCAGTACGGTCTGAAAGTGTCATTTTCTGCATTTTTTATTGCAAATTTGTCTTGTGCAGAGCATATTCTATTCAAATTGTTGGAAGAGACAAAGTGCAAGTTGAATTTTTTAAAGTAGAATCAAGTACAAGAACTTTTTATAAGAAGATTTGGAAAAAGAGAAGTTTTGAATGTACTCATGATGCTTTTGTACTTCAAAGTTTATAGAAAAAATGATCTTCATAGTACATAGTTTAATTTGAATATTTCAAGGAGGTGGCAATTTGAAAATAGGTTTCTTGAATTATTGTTTTTGTCATCAAAGAGGGTTTGGTAACTATGGGTGATAAGCAAAGACAAAAAAAAATATGTAGAAAGTTAATGACACCCGAAGAAATTCAAGCAAATAAAGATAAGAAGGCAAAAAGACAAAGGGAAAGGAGAGAAAGGATTCGTCAAATGAAAGATTTGGAAGCATCTAATTTCAAGAATGTTGAAGAGGAAGTCATGAATGATGAAATGAATGTAGATGATGCAAATGTGGAGATGGTGAATATGGAAGAAAATGCAATTACGGAGACAAACCCAACTATGCCTTCAACTTCAACTTTGAATGATATGCAAACAACTTCGGGTATGTCTTCAAATCCACCTCCCAATGATATGGAAAATGCACCTATTCAAACAATCTATCTAGGTATGTGATCAAACCCAAGTTTTGATAATATTGATCTTGCCTGTTTAGATGAAGTCGGATACACCATTGATGAGATCAATAATATTAGGGTTGAAACAATGCAGAAACAAAAAAATGATAAAATTATATCTTATGAGAATGCAAATGAGAATGAAATCCCTAATATTAATGAAAATGAGAATGAAATCCCTTTTACATTTGAAAATGAAAATGAAACCCCTTGTGTGAATGAAAATGAAACCCTTTGTGTGAATGAAAATGAAACTCCATCTATGGATGAAGGTGAAAATGTTTTTTTTACAATTGAAACAGATGTGCTAGATAACCTTCATGGTAAAGTTTCTTCGAGATAAATTAGAAATTATGGAAATAAAATATATTAAATGTTCTTTTATAGAAAGAAATTAGGATTCCAATGTCAACTTATGGTGCAATTGATGAGAATGTTGAAAATGAGAAAAGTGATGAAAAAATTAGGTGTTTTTGTAAAACCAAAAAAGAAAGATGATTCAGTAGAACAAGTCGTATCTAGTGTTGCTAATGCTATTGATGTTATTGGTAAAAAAAGTCGATCGAAAGATAAGCATACGGCTTGTCATGTAATAACAACTAGTGTAGTTAATAAAGCAACTTCAAATAAAAGAATGTTAAGATTAGTAAATGTATAAACTTAAACCCTAGAACTTTGATAAGAGCTGCTAAAAGAAGAGAAAGTATTAAAAAGGATCTTATTAATCAATGTTGGAGTTTTAGCGGTAGACTCCCAAGATCAGACATGAAATTAACTAATGAAATTAAATCTTTAATCAAAAAATTTTGGCATGATAATACAAGAGTATCACCTAACATTAAAGATGTCTTAAAATTAAGGTTGGTTTCCAAAATTCGTGAACCTCATCCAAAGCATCTCTTAGATATGACTCAAACTGAATTATATAAAAAAAAATTAGATACTTCAATCTTACCATTGAATATTAACATAAGTCAAAGATCATTCAAAAAGTGTAAACCTTGGTATGTTAGAATTAATAAACAACAAATCTCTTGTTGTTGTAAGACTCATGTACAATTTCATTATTATTATGATATATTTCAATATATATGATGCACTTTGCATGCTAACCAAATTATGCAGGACATTTGTGGTATTAATATGCCACTTGAAAGAATCAAAGATTTTATAGCAGGTTTGTTTTGTGATCCCTCTTTAAATGGAAACTCTTTTTTTTTAAATCATGCATTTCTGGAGAATGTAATAGATGTGGTAACTTTTGATTATTAGGAGAATGTATGCATGAAAGTAGTTTAGATGAATTTGGACAACAATTAGTGGATGTAAAAAAGTTTTAAAATGTTGAGTATTCTTTAAAAGATGGAAAAATTGGAAAACGTGTTGAGCTAATTGTGGAAAAAGTTAGTGTGCATTCTTTTATTACTGAATTTAAAGATAAGTTTGTACCTAAATATGTTCAACACTCTCAGAATGCTCATTGGCTTGATAATCAATTTCGTTTATGTAAAAATATAGTTCCAATAACATTCCCAATTGGAACTATATTGTCAGTTGTTGATTTTGCTAAAAATTATACACTTGCTCCACAAGAAGAAATTCAATCACAGTATTATAATTTAGTGCAAGTAGCTATATTTGTTCACATTGTTTATAGACATGATGAAGATAGTATAGAAGATAATAGAATTTTTTTGAGAGAGTGCCATTTTTATGTAAGTGATAATCGATTACATTCATCTAAGTTTGTATAATATTGTTTTGATATATTTTATTAAAATTTAAAAGAAAGAGGAATTCAAATGGTAGAACATCTCATATGGTCATATAATTGCACTGGTCAATTCAAAAATGCTAGAATGTTTTATTGGTTATGTAGAGTTCATAAGGAAAATAATATCCAGCACATATGGAGTTTTTTTTAAGCTGGTCATGGTAAGGGAGAACATGATGGAGTAGGTGCATGTGTGAAAAGAGCTCTTGCTAGAGAGCAACTAAAATTTGAGGATGCTACGAAATTTAGAGATGCATGTGCAATTGTAGATTGGTGCAATACCAAATTATCTACAAGAACAAGTGAGCTTAATAATTCAACACTTCTTTTGGTTAATTGAAGAAAATGATATTTTTTCTTGACAAGATTGTGAAACAATTAATGGATCTACAAAATGGCATTCATTTAAGAGTTCGAATGCAAACAAATGGACAATATGGACAAGGGAGTTGGCATGATTTTGTCAATTTTGTATTGCAGGTGATTGGAAAGCATGTGAAAAAATATAATGGGTCAAACAATGGCAACAAAGAGCTTTAACACCTACATCAACACATGTTCAACGTGGAACGGCAATTGAATATAATCAAGTGTTCACATCAAATGATTATGATCGTGTTTTGGATCTTGTACAAGAAGGTACATTATTTATTGAGTTGAATTTTGTATGTATGCATGTTTATATGTGAATTAAATATAAGCCACTCTTTATTGAATTTTGTATTTATTTTTCAAGGACATGTGTATGTTGTTGTTGCACCTAAGGGGAATGAAGAGCAGACAAAGTACTAGTTGGCTAGATTTGTTGAGAGAAAACATAAGTTGGTACATACTAGAGTGGATGATGACAACTTTGAGTATCCAACTAGTTCAGTGGTTGTTGTTGGCACCTGGCTTCGAAAATATTTGATGAGAAAGAATGGCTTGCCTACATTTGAAGATTATGAAAAACACAAGAAGATTATACATTATTCACATTTGATTTTGGCAACCAATATAGAACTAGTTGGATATCAAGGGAGGCCTGCTAATAAAGTTTTATGGACACTTTCAATGGATGATCATGAGACAATCATAGATGCATTACAAAAAAAAGAGGATGCAGATGGTACAATAGAGTAAATAAATATTGGTAAGTATATCTAGTTGTATATATATTTAATTGTTATTTATTTGTCTTTAATCATTTCCTAATTAAATTTTTATATCATTTTTTGTTTCAGGTCTTCAAAAATTAGATTCTTTACAAAAAAGAGAGGAGATGCACATATATTACAATGGAATTCGAATCTAGAGACAGGTAACTATATATAGTTCTAGATACATTTAATTGATAGTATAAATATAAAACTAAATTTAATTCATTTCATTTTATAAAAAGTTTATAATTGATTTCATATCCCCTTAAACCATTCTCTTAAAACCCCTTAATTCATCCTCTTATGTACCATTAATCCATCATCTTGCATCCCCTTAAGTCATTCTATCAACTCCCCTTAATCCATCCTCTTAGGACCCCTTAATCCATATCCTCATATATCTACCCTTAATTTTTCCACTTGCATCCACTTAAGTCACTCTCTCAACACCCCTTAATTCATCCTCTTAGGACCCTCAATCAATATCCTTGTATATCTACCCCAGTCCATCCACTTGCATCCCCTTAAGTCACTCTCTCAACACCCCTTGGGGTTTAAATTCATTCTTTCAACTCCCCTTAATCCACCCTCTTGCATCCCCTTAAGCCATCCTCTTAAAGGACCCTTAAGTCATATCCTCTTACATCCCCTTAATCCACAATCTTGCATCCCTTAAGTCACTCTCACAATTCCCCATAAGCCATCCTCTTAGGGCCTATTAAGCCATATCGTAAGGTTCATGACATGCATCCCCTTAATCCACCCTCTTGCATCCCCTTAATTCACCCTTTTACATCCCTTCAAGACATTCTATCAAATCCCCTTAATCTACCCTCTTACATCCCTTCAAGTCATTCTATCAACTCCCCTTAATCCACCCTCTTGCATCCCCTTAATCCACTCTCTTACATCCCTTTAAATCATTTTATTAACTCCCCTTAATCCACCCTCTTACATCCCCTTAAGCCATCCTCTTAGGACCCGTTAAACCATATCCTAGGGTTCATGAGATGCATCCTCTTAAACCATCCTCTTAACTCCCCTTAAGGAATTCTCTTAAGACCCCCCTTAAGCTATATATCCTCTTAGGTCCCCTTAATCCATCCTATGGCAAACATCATTTGAATTTGAATGGAATTTACTATATATTGTTCTTTTCTTGCATTAATTTTTTACTTAAATGACTCATAAAAATTGTAGTTACATTAATTATTTTTGCAGGTTCTCATCAAGTCGGTCTACGATGTGATTGTTGAACTAAAAAACTATTTTATCAAGAGATTTACATTAATTATTTTTGCAGGTTCTCATCAAGTCGGTCTACGATGTGATTGTTGAACTGAAAAACTATTTTATCAAGAGACTATGTAAATATCAATTTTTGGTCTTCACCTAAAAGTTGATAAGCTTGAATTGTATCTACATGTACATATATGTTTCATCATGTTATATAGTTGTATTAAACATCTTGATATACATTATATATGTTTGTTCGATGTCACTTTTTAAATATCTTGTTCTAGTTTTATAGATTATACATTGCATGTCTTCTATTTACCACATTTTATATAATTATTCAATTGTATAGATTATACATTTTATACATACAAGGAGATAGTTTTTTGTTTATTGATTCAAATATTTGCTATCTAATTGGAAAATAGTTAAAATTACTTGCCCTTAATTTATTATGAATATGATCTAGAAACTATTTAAGGAATGTTTTAATTTGTCACCTAACCATGTGATAAATTATATATATGAAATTTGATTCTAGATAAGAATTTATATAGTGCATGTATTACTTCAAAATTAGATAAAATATAAATATAGATATGTATGAGTGCATATAATCATGAAAATGAACATAACACGATCTCATAATTGACTGCATATATAATCATCATATTAAAGTCAACTGATATAAATAAACACAAATATGATAATAACATGTTCAAAATAAAACTAGAGATAGATAGTCCATAAAATTTATATGTCAAGTCCAACACATATATTGAAATAAAACTAGAGATCTATAGTCCATAAAATATATAAAACCATCTAACTTTCAAAGTCGATTGGTCAAATCAAGTCTCTTTGTTCCATGTTGACTAGATGTACCCATCATGTTGTAAAAAAGAGTACAAGAAACTTGAAATTAGATTTAAATTTATTTAAAAAAATTTGATATAATTAAACATATTTAAATTGAAAATATAAACTTTTAGATAAAAAAATTTTTAAATATATAGTAAATATAGTAAAAATGATTTCTAGTATGCATAAATTACCATATGATCATGTGAATCAACTGGCACATTTTCTTCAACGGGTAGCATAACTTTCAGTTGAGAAGATGCAAATGTCTGATCTACTATATCCTACATATTCATATAAAGCAAACAATATGTGAAAACCTCGAATATATATATATATATATAAAAGTTCTGTAAAAATTGTATAGGAGATTTAAAGTAAAGTTTACAACCTTGAATGATATGACCTCATGATCACGCACCTAAGATTGACCATGCATAAATGTCGATGATGTCTCAGGTGCGCAGCCCACCATGGGTATCTCATCAAATCCCTGCATATAGATGTACAATAGTTCGTATAGATCATTCACACATGTGTATGTAAATGAAAAAAAAATAGATCTATGATATGTATTTAATTTAAACTTAACAAACTTTTGAAAGCACGCACCTAAGCCGATGATGTCTCAGGAGCGCTCACCACTATAACTTGTGGTTGGTCAATACTAGGTATCGTATGACCTCACTGCATCTAGATATAATATATCAATTCACACATGTGTACAAATTCAAATTAAATTAGATATATATCCACACAAATTATATAATATATATTGGTTCAAGTACCTATCCAAAAGGTGAGCCCAATTCTATAGCACTCGACATATACACACGATGATCATATTGAGTTTCAGGCATCACGTGTTCATGCGTCTACACCAAACACTTATTGAATTAATATTATATTATATATATAATTTGATGTTATTATTTAAATGAATTTTTACATTTCAAACTTGAATTAAATTTAAGTTCAAAAGATGAACATACCTGTGTAGGATGATCCTCAGAATATAGTAAATTTAGGTATGACCTCGTCCTAGATGCATGTGTGTCCCCTGAAGTGGATGTTTGAGTATCCCTATAGCCCAAGCCTCCATGCTCTCTATTGGCCACTTCAGTGGCTGCGTGTGTAGTTATTGAATGAGATGTCCTAAAAGTGAACTCAATGCTCCTAATGTTGATAACATGGTCTACAGTTGAAATGTAGCGGGAACACCAAGAGAAGGAGGAGAAACAATTGGAGCAATTGGAGCATGTCACTGAGGATTGACACACGCTCCTAGTCTATGTTGGGGCATGCCACACCCAACTCCCTGAAATGACCTCATATGAAAATAGTTGAGTTTTTTACCCAACTCAAACTCAACCCATAACTTTCTCAAAATGTATAAGGGAACCTCACTATTGCCATGCGGTGGATTATCAAACACCATCCACCATCTCTCCCAAAAATGCATAGCTATTTGCGGGTTCCTACACCATAAAATTGAAATTCATTTTTTCGTGGGTGGAATTGGTTGGTTTGTTTGGGGATTAATAAAATATTGGCACATGGCTTGTTTGGTAATTTTCAGGTCATTGATTTCTTTATATGAAAATCCATTTGCATAGAATTGTCTCCTCTCTTCTCTCCATCGATGGAACCTATCTAGGTCCGCATTGATAGATAGAATAGAATCGACAATAGTTTGTATCGTAGATGCAAACCATGCGAGATGAGGAGGGACTCTAGGCTCATTTTTTATGAGATCTATATTTCCTTGAATGACAATGAGGTTTGCTCAGATATTCTCTCTTAATTGATCTTGGTCAATTACAGGAGGGGGTGGGGGGTTAGGCGGTGGAGAATGTGGAGGTGTGCTAGGGTTTTGTTCATGCGGTGGATTGGGATGTACGGGATCTATAGGAATTTCTTGATTGGGCATAAAATCCTCTAAATTAAACATGGATCCATGTGAGCAATGATATGGCAACTGCATGTTAAACAATTAAAAAATATATATCAACAAACTAATTAAATAATGCACACAATTTGAAAGTTATTTAAAAATCACATTGAACATGCACAAATTCAAAATATATTTCATTTGAAGACCATTCAATTTATAACATTAAAAAATCCATAACATTAAAAATTCATAACATGTACACACATTAAATTGAGTCCAATGTGGGGTTGTTAATATGAAGGGTAGAAATGAAATTATGGGGTTTATTAAAATTTATTTAATCTCATTCATTATTTTCAAATAATAATAAAGATAAGAATGAAAAAATAATAGAAGACATTGAAAGGGACACATAGATATGTATGCTAGTGAACTAATTGCAATGTACAAAATATAAAAAAAGATAAGTCAAGCTCTATTCACCAAATTTTGAGAACTTATTTGATCCCCTTAAGAAAAGTTAAATTCCCCCTTAAGACATCAATTTACAATTTAGGGTGATAGGATGGCTTAAGGGGATCTATGTGTAGTAAGGTCCTAGGACAAAATGGTCCATGGCTTAAGGGAATAAAATTTGGTGGAGTTACCTAAGGCAACCAAATTTCATTTTAAGGTCCTACAACAAAATGAATAGATGTATTAATCAAGTATGACATAGAATTTAATTAAATCTAAGGACATAAATTGATTTATCTAAATTTTCAAATTTCATGATAAGAGACACAAGTTCTCTATAGTGGGACAAAGTAGTTAAGAAGAAATTATAAGTTTAACACTAACATTAAAATTTATAATCTCATTCATTGTTTTCAAAGAGTACTAAAGATAAGAAAGGAAAATTAATAGAATACATTCAAAGGGACACATAGATATATGCTAGTGACCTAATTGCAATGTACAAAATAATCAAAATGAGCTTGAGCTCTATTCACCAAATTTTGAGAACTTCTTTCATCCCCAAGTTAAGAAATAACATATTAGGACCCCTTAAGACATCGATTTATGATTTAGGGTGATAGGATGGCTTAAGGGGATCTATGTGTAGTAAGGTCCTACAACAAAATGAATAGATGTATTCATCAAGTATGACATAGAATTTAATTAAATCCAAGGACATAAATTGATTTATCTAAATTTTCAAATTTCATGATAAGAGACACAAGTTCTCTATAGTGGGACAAAGTAGTTAAGAAGAAATTATAAGTTTAACACTAACATTAAAATTTATAATCTCATTCATTGTTTTCAAAGAATACTAAAGATAAGAATGAAAAATTAATAGAATACAATCACAGGGACACATAGATATATGCTAGTGACCTAATTGCAATGTACAAAATAAACAAAGATGAGCTTGAGCTCTATTCACCAAATTTTGAGAACTTCTTTGATCCCCTTAAGAAATGTCATATTAGGACCCCTTAAGACATCGATTTACGATTTAAGGTGATAGGATGGCTTAAGGGGATCTATGTCTAGTAAGGTCCTAGGACAAAATGTTCCATGGCTTGAGGGAATAAAATTTGGTGGAGTTGCCTAAGGCAACCAAATTTCATTTTAAGGTCCTACAAGAAAATGAATGCTTTTAGGGTTTAGGGTTTAGATTTAGAGATTTGATGACATGAATTTAACATATAGAAGACACATGAATAAATTTTTACAAGTAAATGAGAAACCCTACCACCTAAACTTAGTGCTTTGAATAAAATATGTGACATTCTAAGAATAGCTTCAATATATCAACAATTGGGAATTTTAGATTTCATTTATAACTAAGTTGTTGAGTTACGATGGATTTTGAACCTATTTGGACCTCTAAGCACTCTTGGATGATTTAGAAAGGAAGAGGGGATCTAAATTGATTTAGACCCAAAAAAAATTCTAATCATATATTTTTTTGTAACTTTTCTATGGCATAGACTCTTCCTTCATATTTATATAAATTCTAGACACAATGGGTTTTCAAAAAAGAACCTAACTGCCACTGAGTGAGGAATCAATTGATCAATTCAATAAATAAATAGTCTTAGAAAATAAACCTTTGGTTATAGAATTCACTTTCATTTATGAATCATCTATCAAGTTTCTCAAAAAAGTAATTTGAATTTTCCATTGAAATGTTCATGCTACAAGTTAGCTTTGATACACTAGTTTAGAGAAAGTACAACATTTAGTTTTCCTAATCTAGAACAATGCCACTACACATGAGAGTTAAAATAGGAATTAGATTACACAACCTATAGATCTTATGAATAACATCCTATAAATTAAGGCTTAAATATGATCATAATGCATCCTTACATAATTCACAAAGGATCTCATCCAAATAAGATTTGGGTAGAAATCATTCATTCTTCACATTTTAATATTTATTTGATTTAATAACATTTATATGTCTAGCTCTATCCATATTGCACATAGTCTCGATTAACAAGTATGACTTGCATTTCTATGTTTTTTTAAGAGAATACATCATACACTATATAAGCTAATATAACATTGGTATATAGTGATTACATGCTCATATCAACTAGCATCATGATATATACACTTATTAAATGAAGCACATAGTTTCACATGACGTACATTATTTTACTTCATTGGTACACTTTCTCAAGTTAAATTATACAATCATGAAGTTTTCCGAGATAAAATTAGCTATCAAATTTATATTATGTGAACATATTAAATAATTAAATCAATTTGTTGGTTAATATAAAGATCTATGCATCGATTGTTTGTACCTCCTTTATTAGTCGATTTTATGAATTTCATTGGTAGTTGTGTGGATCACCAACGACATACCAAAGTGTACCTAGAACCTATGTACTATAAATTGTGATCCCTAATTTAGGGTTTTAGGTTTACATTTTAGGGTAAATAGCCTATTTTAGGTTTACATTTTAGGGTAAATAAGGTTTTAGGTTTACATTTTAGGGTTTAGGACCAAGTATTAACCTATGTAAATTAGTTTTTAGGGACCTATGTAAATTTTGTAGCCTAGGTTTTTGATTTCTAAGTGAAATGTGTCCAATTTAGGTTTAGTTTTTATGGTTTTCAATTTACAATTTAATGTTCTTTGTTTCATTGACATTTTTGGTTTTTTAAATGCAATTTAAAACTATAAAACATTGAACTAAAACGCACTAAACAAATAAAAATTGAATACTAATTAGAAAACAAAAAAAAAACAAGATACAAAGCAAAAAAAATGTCAGAATTCAATCAACCTGGAGGTCGTTGAGGTCAGTTGTGTCAATAGGAGGAGGTGGCAATCAAAATTTTCTTCAATCACAGCCTTTGAAATGCATACGTGATCTCCTCTCTTCTTCTCTGATGCGGCTAAAAATGGGGAGGAAAAATGAAATACAGTCGCTTATTTAAAAAATATATATACCTTCCCGAAATGCGTATGTGTTTCAAAATGCGTACGCATTCTAAACAAGTACGCATTTGCGGTTCATGTACCCAAAGTTGAACGCGTATGCATTCGGATTTAGGCTCGGGTACTCAATACATAACGCGTACTCGTTTCCTACTAAACTCTTTGTTTTGCCAGAAATTTCCTCTCTTCGTGTACCCAACTTCTTGCTTTTACCCGACATCTACCTAAGTGGGGTAGTGTCATCACTTTGGCCTCTATTATTCTCACTCCATAATATGGAAAGGAGGCTTTGAATTCTCCCTCAAAGGAACCTTTTGTGTGGATTTGTCTTACCTTGGAGGGAAATCTTCATCATTTTCCTCTTGTGATGGTGTATGCTTAATTTTATTCTACTTTATTTTGATGTCATTGTGATTTGTCCTTAACATGAAATACTTATGAGTTCAATTGCCACCATTTTAGAAAACCATGACAATCTATTGAGCACTCTTTTATTATAAAACCATTATCATGCAAGTAACACTCTTTTCTTTTGATCAATAGATTATCATAATAATTTTTTTAATAATTTTTTTTCTATAATCATCAATAACCATAATGTTGATATGGTCCATGTCCACTATCTATATTATGATCAACTTCTAAATAGTAAAAATGTAGAAGACCTAAAAGACAATAAAAATAATAATAATGAGATGGTTGAACTAAAGAGTTTAAGTAGGACAATAAAGTAATGATGGTGGGCATGTGCACCAAGATGGGGCACAAAAAAGTGGCCAAATGCCCGAAAATGAACAAAATGTGTTTGTGCTCTTAAGAAATTGAAATACGTGATTGTGTTAAGAAATTGAAATTGAAATCCAAGCCATAACACAATCGCGTTATTTAAACAAATAATGTGCATGCATTATTATTAAAATAAAACATGTATGCATTATTATCAAAACATAACGCATATGTGTTTTTATTAAAGAAAAATGAGTATGTGTTTCAAAATGTGTGTGTTATTCTCAATAAAGTTATAAAAAGAAAAAGACCATTCATTTTGCTCACCCGCGGCCCACCTTTTTTGTAGCTGTTTTCCTTCCCTCAATTGATCACAACGTGAATTTGTTTTATCCTTTCCAATCTTGCTTCACAATGCCATGTCGGAGAAGAGGTATGCAATTTTTTTTGCATTTGATTTAATTTTGTTTCCATTAGGAAAATGGATTGCTTTTTTATCAATTTCATGTTTTTTTTAAATTATATAATAGATCATACAAACCTTGAGCCACAAGCAAATTTAAATGATGAATTTCCTGAGGAAAACCCTAGGATACTTGACCCTCCTCCTACCCTTCCAAAAAACCCTACACAAAGCCAAGAGGATTTGTTAGGGCATCTAGAGCAAAACAAAGTTGCAATTCATGAATTAGTTTCAAAATTAAGGGGTTCAATATCAAACGAGCATCATCAATCCCTTGCCTCGGCATGGAATCCATGTTAACGAATGTTGACAATGTCACAAATTAAATAAACCAATTTAAAACTTGTAGAGATCCATGTTGTCAATATTATGCAACAAAATTGTCCTATGATGATGTGAAAAAGGAAGACATAAGCAAAGAAAGCATATGTCTTCTTTTTACAGGTCCTAAAACCAATCAACCTATTCCTCTAAATTCAAAGAGGTTTCCAATGCATTGGTGTAATCATGAGGAGATATGAAATAGGTTTTGCGATAGGTGGTGGATGGTCTTTGATCAACCTCCATGTAATAATTTTGAGGTGTATCTATATTTTCTAAGAAAGTTATACTATGAGTTTATCCTTCATGAAATACCTAATTAATTTGATATGAAAATGTTTCAAGGTAGAGGTGGAGGCTCTATGCAAAATAGACCAAGAGCTCATCAGGTGGATAATCGTGCAAATTGAAGAACACTAGCACAAAGACCTATTTATCATGTGACAGTTTCAATAGCCATCAGGGAGAGTATGGAAGTGCAGACTCTCCATGCAATTGCTAGCTTGAAAGACACAATTATAGGGCATGGCACACAAAAGTCCCAACCTTTTTCCTCACAATATGATGCACCAGCTAAATCATCTAGCTATAGCGCCCCTAGCTCTCATAGATGCCCAAACTATTGTAATCTATGCTTTGGGAGAGATAACGATAGAGAGGGTGCAAATGGTTCTACCTCCCATGTGTGTTCTCATTGTCAATATAGATGTCATGGGAGTAGTGGGGGTCATTAGGGTGGTGCATCAGATGATGTAGTAATGACAGATGAGTTATTGAATGAGGTGTATGTTGGTCAAATGCAAGTATGTTGATTTGAATTTATAAAATTTTATCTATTAAATACTTAAAATTGTAAATATAAATAGGTTTTTAATTATAGAGTTGAATTAAGTTGATGCAACATTACACATTTTAGGGTTTAATGCCAAAGCTTGGTACATCATTGAGCATTCCCGCAACAACTTGTATAGTTGCATTTGTATCTAAGGTAAAATTTGTTAATTAATATATCAAAATAAAATAATACTTTCTATTCAAAATAATGTTTAATTATTTAAAATACATTTTTTATTGAATGGGTGGGCATGGCATCATCATCTACTACACATGCTACCATGGATGGTTATGACAATGGATTTACTCAAGTACACTACTTAACACATTTAAGTTTGTTTTTGCAAATTTTAAATTTGTTGTTTATATATATTTGTGAACTTTTGAGTTTATTCTAAATATTGTTTGTTTAGTTGATGAATTCATTAGAGACACCTCCTACAATAAGAGAAAATTTGGAAGTTGGTGTTAGTGTGGCGATTTCATCCTCCATGAGCTTAAGTCAGGTATGAGTATGAATATATGTGTTTAATAATGTTTATATTGTTTGAATTGATATTAGTAGACCTATCAAAAATAATTGATAAATACGTCTTTGTTATGTTATATATGGATGTAAACACCCTAATGCGAGGACAAACATCTCTTAATGATGTCGAGCATTGTCAACAAGAAGAATCAAACTACCAATATGTTGTAAGTGGGTTAAATATAATATATGTATCATTTTAAATAATTTCTATAGTTTTTGACTTTGGAATAGTATCTAATTTTATATTTTTGTGTATAGGTTACAATTTAGAATACCAAGGAGCGCAGAAGATCATAACGACACAAGACACTAACTGCTAGCAGTGACCAAAGTTCAGTTAGTCGAGCTAAAAGAGGCCCAATGTTTTAGGATTAGTGTTCAATATTCATAGATGAACACGTTTTGTATGCATATACATGGAACATAGATAACATTTTTGGTGTGGCTATATGTATCGATGGTATTTTGTAGACTAAGAAGCAATAAATTGGCCTCATAGCATTGTATGAAATTTTGATGACATTTTGTGCACTGTCAAGATGGTATTGTATCAGATTTTGTGTGCCCTCATGATGGCATTGTATGACATTTTGATGACATTTTGTACAGCCTCATGGCCTTATGGAGATCAATTTATATAAATTTTTTATTTGTAAATTGGTAGCTTGAATGATTTAAAATGTTCTCATAATTTACTTAGCCCCAAGTGGTGCATGTATGAATCATATATATCCAAATTTTAATTTTTGAATCTAATTTGCTATCATGTGACAACAATTTAACTACAACTTCAAATTCATCACCTTATCAAAAACAAATAATTAATAAACACAAATATTTTCCAACAAACATGGATCTAAAAGTCATATTTACAAAGTGCAATGCAACAAAGACAATAATGAATAAGTTAACAATAATGTATTGAAATTTTAACTATTATTTACCAAAATTCAAATTACTAGTTCCACTAGATGATGAGAATATCGTACCTTTAACTGTCTTACAGGGTCACGTAGGATAAATCCAAAATAATCTCTCTCACTTTTGCAAGACTCCAATCCATTTGATCATGGTAGCAAGTTTTCAAATGTTGTAAAAACATCAAATGCATTCAACAAAAATTGCAATGTAGCGTAACTTTTGTTTCGTCCATTGTCCACCCAAATAGGCAATGCCAACATGTCCGATTGGGTGGTTTAATGCTAAGAAAGACACCATTTATTTGGATTGTTCCAAGGTACATCGTATTGTTGCTTTTTCTTAAGATCCTTAAATGCCCAAAAGTGATGAACTTTGGCGAGTTGTATATAAGAAACTGTGGCATTTACAAACATTATGTTTGAAGGTACACATATATGTAAGGTCCCTCTACAATACCCTCTCTCATTTTTTTATATCTCCAATCCATTTGGTTGTGGTGATTTTTTTTCTTGTTGCCCCAAAACCATCAAATGCATTCAATAAAAAGTTGCAAGGTAGCATAACTTTTGTTCCATCCATCATGCAGCCAAACAAATAGTGCCAACATGTCTAGATAGGTGGGTTAATGCTAGGAAAGGTCCTATTTTGTACCCCAGCAACCTGGATCATTCTAGGCTATGTTGTACTAGCACTCTCTTAAGATCCATAAATGCCAAAAAGTGATGAACTTTGATGAGTTGTATCTCAAAAACTATGGCACTTACAAACATTATGTCTAAAGGTACATAGAGGCCCATGGTCCCTCTACAGTACATTCTCTCATTTTTTCATATCTCCAATCCATTTTTTTGTGGTGAAATTTTTTCTTGATGCCCCAAAATTGTCAAATGCATTCAATGAAAACTTGCAAGGTAGCGTAAAAAAATTTATGTCTATCATGTGGCCAAATAGACAATGTCAGCACATTTGGGTTGGTGGTTGTGGTTTAATGCTAGGAAAGGTCATATTTCGCACCCCATCCCTCTTAAGATCCCTAAATTCCAAAAAGTTATGAACTTTGTTGAGTTATATCTTAGAAATTGTGGCACTTATAAATTTTTTATCTAAAGGTACACAGAGGTGTAGGGTACCTCTACAACACCCTCTCTATTTTTTTCATATATCCAATCCATTTGGCCATGGTGAAATTTTTTCCTATTGCCCCAAAACCGTCAAATGCATTCAACGAAAAGTTACAAGGTAGTGTAACTTGTGTTTCGTCCATCGTGTGGCCAAATAGGCAGTACCAACATGTTTGGGTGGGTGGTTTAATTGTAGGAAGGTCCTACTTTGCACCCTAGCATGCTAAATCATTCTAGGCTACATTGTACCAACTCTTTCTCTTAAGATCCCTAAATGCCAAAAAGTGATGAACTTTGACAAGTTGTTTCTTGAAAATCGTGG
>VDFB02105785.1:438118231-438146473 GCA_007258455.2 Sequoia sempervirens | reverse complement strand
TATTGTAGTTATGATCTAAATTAAAAAAATGAATTTTATCTTCATAGAAAAAAAAAATTGTGTTAGTTGTTTAATGTCACTCTTTAAAAACTGGTGGTTTATTGTTAAAGAGAGAGAGAGAGGGATGAGGGACAAAAGGGGAGAGGTAGAGAGGATAGGTGAGGATAAAGATAAATATAGAGAGTGGTAGGGAGCGATGTAGGGAGAGAGGTGGGGAGAGAGGGAGAGGGGAGATATAGAGTAGAGAGGGAATGAGAGAGGGATGGAGAGGTAGGGAGGGAGAGAGAGGTGAGAGAGAGAGGAGGTGACAGAGGGAGAGGTAGAGAGGATAGATGATATGGAGAGAGAGAGAGAGAGAGAGAGAGAGAGAGAGATAGTGGTAGGGATTGATAGAGGGAGGGGTAGGTAGAGAGAGGGAGAGGGGAGATAGAGTAGAGAGAAAAGGAGAGAGAGAGAGAGGGGGAGATGTAGGGAGGGAGAGAGAGGTGAGATAGATAGAAGTAGAGAGGGAGGGGGGAGGGGGGAGAGAGAGTAAGGTGAGATAGATAAAACTAGAGAGAAGGGGAGAGAGAGAGAGATAACACCTTAATTATGCCACATCTTTGTACTTACCCTATAATCAAATCAGATCAGATGTTTAAAATGATCTATTAAACATTGTTCATTTGAGAAAGGAGGATAAAATAATGGATGAGGAAGTGGAATCATTGAGAAATGACTTTGAGTAGACAATGGAAGGACTACCCAATGAGCAATCATTTTGTGCGAAGAACATAACAAATATAATTGCAAAATTGACTCTGCTCTTGTACATTACGATTATCATCCAACCACCTTTGTAGCCAAGTTGGATCAAATCAAAGGAAATAAGGCTCTATGGAAGCTGAGAATGAAGAATGTTATCATTCCTCAACATGATGAAATACCAGCAGTGACCTTGACATTTAAAGACCACAAAGCTAGGTGTGTGGTCTAGTCATCACAAGAAAAGGATGCTAACGATGCGCCACCTCAATAATACCTCTCATCAATTTTTTATTATTGGTTTTATTTTTTAAAATAGTGACAAAGTCTCGAGAAGTTTAAGGGATTCATAACCTCTTGCTTTCAATTACTTTCAAGAAATAGTTACTCTTGCAAATGTATATATTAACTATGATGTTATTAAAGGAACTCTCTTAGAAATTTTTGAAGAGAGGAAATATATAGAAGGTAATTTGAACTTTAGGAGTAGGTTGTATGTTTTTGAACCTATAGTTTTAGATAATAAAATAAAATATATTAAAATTTGTGCATTGTGATCGATTTCATTGGTTATTGTATTTTTGTGTGAATGTGAGAACCACCTCTAGTATTCAATGTCTTTAAGTCTGAAATTATTTTTGATTTAAAAGTTTGTTAATTTATGCTTTGTGGATGTAATTGGCCTATATTCTAATTATGCCCTTATAGATTTTGTTTTTGAAGAATAAAGATTCATTGGTGATTTGTATAGATCTTTATTGATAATATTATTTATTTTGGCCTTTCCTTCTTTCTAGTTAAAAGTATACCCATGTTGAAATTTTAAAAGTTTAGAAAATAATATATTTTCTTTATCAGACGAGGGAGTTGTACCTCATAAAATTCAAAGGGGGGTTATTTCATCTTGAAATAATTTACCTAACTATTGGTTAATTATTATTTCTATATTTGGGTAATATAGGGAAAAAGGCTAATAATTTCAATAGTGAATAATTTCTTACCATAATAGGACATCTCCAAAAGGTATCACAAAATATTGAGAATACCTAATTTAGAATGCATTAGCACAAATATAGAATATTTTGCATTACATAGATAGGAGGAACGTATGCACAAGTGAAGAAGTAGTTTGAGAGAAATAGAAAAAATAAAGAAAGTTTGAATGATTACATAGAAGAAAATAATTATGTAGAGGGTGTTATATACTAGATAAAGGAGAGATTCTCAAGAGGAACATATGATAAGTTGAATCCAAATAATATTGGTCCATGTAGAGCATTACAGAGGATTTCTAAAAATGATTATGAGGTTGAATTACAAGAGAATTTAGATATAGATCACTAGTGTTCAATGCATTTAAATTACTCAACATTTTCAAATAAAACTCCTTAAGCAAGGAAACATTATATGTCTAAACTTTCCACACAGTGGACTTGCCTCTAATATGTAATATAATTCATAAAAAAATTGTAATGGAATTTAAACATGAGTAATAATTTTTTCTAAATCAATAGGAATAAAACTTGCATGATAATAGGTTTCTCATAAGGATTCAATGCAAAATGTCCAACATCAACATGAAATCAACTATCCATAAGAGCAATTATTTTGAGCCTATTTTTTATAAAAAAAATAAAAAATAAAAAATTATTAACCATAACTGAGGAGTTGAGAAGGAATCAAACACTACAAAATAAGAAATTCATTTAAAGAATATAATACTAAAGCATAATCATAACAAACCTTCAAATCTTGTACTGTGATTTGTTTTGTGCAAGATTGAGAGAAATCATCTTTGAAAACACAAATTAAAAAAGAAAAAAAAGATATAAAAAAAAATCAAGTAAGAATTTTTAGCAATGCATTTAAAATTTCTTATTGATTTGTAGAGTCATTTTTTTTCTTTTCGAATAGGTAAATTTTTTTCTATTAATGATTTTGGCATGCATTTAAAATTTCTTGTTGATTTATTAAGTGAAAAAATATATAAGGGATTTTTAGGGTAGAAAAATTAACAAGAACAAAAAAATGAGTTTGTCATATTGGTGACACAAAGTAGTCATTATTTTCTCTCTTACAAAAAAAAATAAAATAGTTCTAATTATTTTTAAAGCTCCTAGTATTATTGATTAATATCACAAATGTTTGCCACATACCTAGATTATCTAGATAATAGAGTACTAGGGAGTCAAATTTTGATTACAACTTCACAAAGCAATCACATAACATTATTCAAGAGAAATATAAATTCACTAATCCTTTTCATGAATCTTTCATTATTCTATATTCAATGATGATAGATTTGAGAAAAATTCCATTGGCCCTCTATAATATAAATTATATGTCTAGAGTTGCATTAAACCTTCTCATGATAGAAATAATATGTAAGGGGAAAGGATACATAATCAAGATTTAAACAATCTCTACAAAACTAAGTTATCTAACCTATCTATTGTGTTAAATCATTTGATTCTTAGTGAATTCCTTATATGGCCAAAGAACAATTGTCTATATTTTAAAAGTAAAAAGAAAAACCATAAGTACGATATATCATCCAAGATGTTCAGATCATATGGAATATAAATTTAAACATTAATATTATTGTAAATGTTTGATGTCTAAAATTTATTTTGAATATAATATGAATTGAGTTACTCCTTGAACAATAATGTTTGCATGTAGCCTAAGCTACTATGCAATATTGTTATAACTATGGATCACATTCAATTTTTGGTTCAAGCTAATGATTTTGCTTCAAAAATGGTGTTGAATAAATTTTGATGGAGTGTATCAATAATAAATATATTTAAATGGGGGCAATAAAAACAAAGTGGATTGGTATCCTATGTTATTATTGTACTTATTCTCTTGCACCCTACTCAACCAAGGCCACATTACCACCAAA
The DNA here is from genome assembly GCA_007258455.2 of Sequoia sempervirens. Taxonomy (NCBI): domain Eukaryota; kingdom Viridiplantae; phylum Streptophyta; class Pinopsida; order Cupressales; family Cupressaceae; genus Sequoia; species Sequoia sempervirens. Next base: position 438,142,824 of record VDFB02105785.1, on the reverse strand, counting down.
TTTGATTTATAAAATTGAAGCCTTTGCTCATATAGTGTAATCTATAACAAAAAAAATATGCAAAGTGTTGATTTGCAACAACAAAGGGTTATTAATATATTATCAAATACTTCATAAGCAACATCTCCTAACTAGTAATTGGTTTGAAATGTAATAATTGATAGTGAACACAACACAAAAAATATTTATCCAACATGACCACTATTCCCTTTATACAACATTAATAACCATTTCTTTCAATTGACTCCCTGCTAACTGAATTAAGCAATTGAAATTGAGTGAAATTAGAGAGGGGGCTTGGGATTTCTCTAGTGAGTTGGCTTTTTGCTAGAGTCAAATTTTGAAACTTTGATAGTTTTTCAAACTCAGATGGAGTCACTCCTATCACATCATTATCATACACATACTCTCTAACATATTAACATATATATAGTTTTCTATCGGTGTAATCCTTGAACCTCTTTTAGGTGAAGAGCTAGTTATAATTTATTTATGATTTTTAATTATTAATTGTATGTGAATATATATTAGATATGTTAAAAGGTATAGTACAAATATTTATAGATTATAAATGAATTTAGTGAGATATTTTGGTTTTTCTATGGTATAATTGAAGTTTTTGAGAAGAAACAATTTTGTAAGTGTGGTAAACAATAAGTGGAGGAGGTGTGACATTTTGGTTTATTTCAATTTATCGTTTCGTATTGCCCTATTTTTTTGTCCAACACTCCAAAATGATATAGCAAGTGTCTTGAAGCAAGACAATCTTTTGACTCTTGCTTATATCACAATTTGATAAAATAAATATTGGTAGGTACATCATATCTTTACTCTAAGATTAGGGGACTTAGTTGTTGGTTTCACTATCGAATTTTTTGATAGGTTGCATTTTTTAATTCGATATGTTATGACTTGTGGTTGGACCTTATCATTTGAATGTTATTAAACTAGAAATTTTTCATGTAAAACTCTATGTATCATTTATGCACCCAAAAAATCAATCTACATACACATATTTAGTTTCTATTCATGCATTTAAGTAGTAAAGTTTTGTTCCATTGCAACCTATTTTCCCCTTTTTGGAATCCAAATATATAGAACAAATGGTGTTCATGAACACTTTTGAGGAGTTTGGTAGGTCAAGATGATCTAATTTAACAATTTTATAATAAGGATTAAAGAGATGACAAGTAATTATGTGCAATATGCTTGGCTATGTGTGAATATTGATGCCACATGTTGGTGCAATGCTTTAAAGATAATGTGATTTCTGTTGCATAACTAATATACAATATAGACATCTAACCTATGATACTATGGTTTTTAGAATTAGGTGAGAAAACATGCATCATTAATTTTTATGTCACCAATAAATGTACATAGTTGACATTTTTACACTCACCTGAGTCCTAATGGGCTTTGGCTTGATTTTCTCTTGATTTAATATAGTAATGTGGCTTAAACATTCAAATTTTGATGTCTTGTGAAGGTGTTGTGAAGTGTTGTAAGACATTTCTACACTTTTCTAGACTCTATTCATTACAATTCACCTAAAAATCACCTTTTCATCACTTATTAAGTCCTATTTTGAAGTGTTGTAAAGTCTTATAATAAGATTTCACACTTTTCTAGGCTTAATTTTATTAATTCAACCCTTTCTCATGTCTAAATGACCCCTTAATACACTTTTTGGCTGTTTTTAAGTGTGTTTTTGAGGATATTCCCATTGGATAACTTTTAATGCCCCAAAATTTCTCACCCACTTAATTTGCTTAAGTGGGACCAAGTTGCCCATAGGGGTGATTTAGTCCTTTTTGGCACAAAACTCAAAATAATTTTAAATTTCTAGTGGGATTTTGTCCTCTAACCCTTGAGGTCGGCCTGTGAAGTGTTACTTTCGAGAAATTTTAGTAAAATCAAGTATAAATAAGGGTTTTTCACCTCATTTTACATCTTCTAATTCACTCAAGCAATCTTTCATCTCATACAATCATCTATCTCTTGCACTCATTAAACATTCAAGCAAATCAAGCATTATTAAATCAAGCTATTGGATTTCTTCATTGCATATCTTCAAATTTAAGCATCAATGATGTGGTAAGTTTATAACATTTGCATGTTATCTATTTATCATACCCGTTTCATTCTATTTCATTGTTTAGGGTTTGATTACCAAAGTGGGGTTTGACCAAGGCAAACCCCTATTATCTAATCCTCAACCATTTTTCCCATTTTGCATGTGACTTTTGTATGCAAATTTGTCAAGCAATAGGTGTTGAAAAGTGATCAAAAAGTGCATCAAGTCAATCAAGTCAACATCATCCTATTTCAAGCTTGGAGAGACTTTCTACCCCGTTTTCTACATAATCAAGTACAAACACCTGTCAAAAAAAGAAGTGCAAACCTAAGACTACAAGATTTTGTCCCGAATTTCCTAAAATATGTAGGAGGACTAAGTCACCACTAGGGGAAAATTAGTCTCGCTTCTGGGCCTAAAAACTGATTTTGACATTTTTGAACACCCATTTGGCAAATTCTTGTTTTGACAAAGTTTCCTGAAACTAAGACTACCCAGTCTGGCCTAAGTGTCCCTAACAGCATTTCAATCAACTTTTATAGGATTCCAGAATCTTAACTTTTAATTCCAAGTGCACCTCTTCCATTTTGTTATGTTATTTCATCATATAGTTGCATTTCTTAGGTATTTATGCATATCACATTGTGTTTTCCAGCATTTTACATTTTCATAGTTTTGCATCATTAGATTACTTCAATTTTAGATTATTGCACTAAAACATCTTAATTAGACATAATTCCATCTCATTAACATAGTATTGAGTGTTAACCCTTGCATTTTGGTCCCCCATCTAATCCCCTTTCTCCTTTTAGGTGAAAAATCCTAGGAGGAGCAAAGCATTGTAAAGGGTTACCAAAATCATTGTTTACATTTTAGTGAACCTGACTCTTTTGAACATTGTTCCTTTATGATTTTCAAGCACATACTAGGATTCACTTGCACTGCATCTTGCATTAATTAAAGTACATCCTAGGGTTTTCAATTGCATTAGTGAAAAATTTCATATTAGCTTGCACTCTTGCATCATTATTGCATTAAAAAGGACAAAAGTTCTGCCATTACATACTATAGTTGCATTTGAGCATCTAAAAGACAGATTTACATTTAAAAAATCTAAAAAAACATAAAAAAATCATCAGTGGGACTAAATCACCACCCTGGGTGACTTAGTCCTTTTGCATATTTTGCACTGCATTTTCTGATAATTTCTAGGTATTTTCTGTAATTTTGTTTTGTCTTTGTACTTTGTCAGAATTTTCAAATTTACTATTTCTTTCATTTTGTTTCTCTTGCATCTTGGCTTTTCATTTGATAAGATTTGGAATTCCTTGAAATCCTTAGTAGACATGTCCAATTGTGCCTTTGGTTGTGATCCTAATAATATTGAGCCTATTCATACTCCTCCAACTCCTCATGATTGTCCTCGTGATGTAGACATCATTGGAGAAGGTGATGATAGCATGGATAAGTTCTCTAACGAATGTCTTGATAACCTTGAAGCCAATGCAACATTTTAGCCATCCATGAGGTCACAAACTCTCCCTACTATCACACCCCCTGATACATTTGATTATATTCACCTTGAAACAATTGAAGGACCTAAGTTCCCTTCGTCAATTGGACCTAGTTCCTCTAAACAAGCACCTTCACAACCATTTTATGACAATAAAGTTACAAACACACCCATCAACCTTGAAGAAACTTATGACAAGGGTTTTACTATATTAAGAAAACAAGGTTGTGATACAACGACTGAACATAACATTCACCAACTCTTTGAACAAAAACCACAAGATGAAAACACAACAGGATTAGGATATCAAGATCCTCCTCATGACACCAAGCCTCCTTTTAAATATTGGAGACTTCAAGATGATGGTACAAGGATCTTTGATCCTCCTCCTAACTTGAACATTCTCCTTCCACGTGAACGACCATTACCTGATTCTAATAACAAGGATGCTAGGATCTCCACGGGTCCTCTTCCTCCTTCCATTCATGAAAAAGGAGAATCTAGCAAATGAAAATGACCTTACAAGTTGAAGAAACTCAAGTTTCCTACACATCCTCCACTTGAATGTGAAAGAAGACTTAAATTTCTTTTAAATAAAGGTCTTATACTTTTACCACCTATGAATAGGTTGGTTATCCATCCTAACGATTCTAATATACCATTTTGCAAATATCATCATGTCCTTGGACACCACACTGAACAATTTCAAACATTGAATGACATATTACACAAGTATCACTTCACTGATACTGAATGCTTTCCCATTATTCCTTAAATTAACATCCCTTATCATGTCATAGTTGTAGAATTTTATATTCTCACTATTGCATGACCCTTTTCCATCACCCACCTCAGCTCATTCGCGCCTTTCTACCTTGAGAGGATGGAAATAAGTTGTTAGCCTTGTCCTTGTAATGCACTTGTCTTTATCTAATAACTATGTTATTCATTTTCCACTTATATTACTTAAGAATGAGAAACCAATAACTTAGTTGATGGTTGACTTTCATTTTCCTAACTAGCCTTTTTGCATTTATTTCCCTTTTCTTTTTATTTGTATGTGTGTATTGTGTTCCCCCATATCGTGTGTTTGGTATTCTCTCTCTTTGTATCCTTCTTCTATTCGTACCTATCTTCTTCTATATGTCATGTATTGTCTTTTTGCTTTTGTTTTGTGTTTTCCTTTTGGGGATGACGTGTAGCATAGAGAGACACACTATGTCTCTACATGTTGACCCAAAAGGTCCCATTTTTTCTTCTTTGTTTTTTTTGGGATGATTACAAGCATTGAGACCCAAATGTCTCCTTCATGTTGACCCAAAAAAAATTCTTTTTGTTTGTCTTTTCATTTTTTTCACTTGTGTTTCTTTTATGATGCATGCATTGACTCATAATGTCTCCTTCCATGTTGACCCAAAATGGACTTTGTTTTTCCTTATTTTTCTCTCCCTTTGTGTCATTCTTCTAGTTCTATGTGCTTTGGGGAATGATGGCAATTCTAAGCTCTTTCATAAAAATATTGCAACAATGAACATACTGACCCCAAATCCATAGATCCCTTATGTGTTTGGTGTGTTCCTTTCTAGAGGTAAACTCCCTTTCTTTTGTTCTCTTTTTTGTTTACATGAAGTAGCTTAACTCAAAAACATATGACTTGGCATAGGGCTTTTTGAGTTGGCTATCATGTCTTGTTTTTACTTTTTGCATTTTCTTTCCTTTTTTACTTTAAAGTAATTGCTCACAGAACGATGTGTAGCAATTCCTTTAAAGTGGGGGGCATACATTACCATAATTCATTCTTGCATTCTTTGTGTAGCCTTTTCACTTCATACGATGTGTTTGTCACTTTGTAGATGACATTGGGTGTGATGTCCTTCATAAGTGTGATATATCTTAGCATATTACATTCCTCTCAATGGCCTAATGTGACACACTACATCCCCTAAGTTGTGAATATTTTATTATTTGATTGGTCCTCTCTTGGAGAAATTAGATGCAATGTTCCCTAAGTGATAGACCTTGCATGAACTTAACCAGATTCCTTTGAATACCTTTAACATTTTCTTTTACATTGTATTTTTTCCACCTTGCATAGCACAAATTGTATGCCTGTGGTACCTTTACATTTTTTCACGAGTTCTAAGCATAGAAAGCTTTGCTTGTCTCATGAAGCACAAACTGGCATTTTCTCTTGTGGCACCTTGTTAAAGTTATCAGAAGGTATAACTTTGATATGGTTGAGAAGGAGTCCCATCTAGAGGCATGACTTTCCCCATAGCCACCTTTGTGTTTGTGAGTGCATGCCAACTAGCATATGTATCTCTCCTTTTGGGTTTTCTCACCCCATGGACAACTAGAAGTTGTGTGGCCCCAAGAGTGAGTATACTTTGGCTTTCTCACTCAACAAACAATCTTAAGTTCCATCACCCCAAAGTGAGTTCACATTTCTTATTTCAAACAATCAACCTAGATCTAATCCACAACAAGCTAGATAGATGACTGAAGCTTTCATCCCTTTTCATCACCATGTGTGTTCTTTTGTTCTTATGTTTAGTTTTTCATGAGATCTTGATCCTAGGGGCTTGATCATCCCTCTTGATTATTGTTGTTTCAGCTTACCAATTTGAGTGCATTAGGATCCCTCTCGATGTGCATGTTGAGCTACTTTAGTGAGAGTTTGAAGCAAGTTCAACCTCTCACTAAAGTGGGGGCTTAATGTTTCACCAAAAAATGTATAGTTGGAATTTTTACACTCACTTGAGTCCTAATGGGCTTTGGCTTGATTTTTTCTTGATTTAATGTAGTAATGTAGCTTAAACATTCAAATTTTGATGTCTTGTGAAGGTGTTGTGAAGTGTTGTAAGACATTTCTACACTTTTCTAGACTCTATTAATTACAATTCACCTAAAAATCACCTTTTCATCACTTATTAAGTCCTATTTTGAAGTGTTGTAAAGTCTTATAATAAGATTTCACACTTTTCTAGGCTTAATTTTATTAATTCAACCCTTTCTCATGTCTAAATTACCCCTTAATATACTTTTCAGTTGTTTTTAAGTGTATTTTTTAGGATATTCCCATTGGATAACTTTTAATGCCCCAAAATTCCTAACACCCACTTAATTTGCTTAAGTGGGACCAAGTCACCCATAGGGGCGACTTCGTCCTTTTTGGCACAAAACACAAAATAATTTTAAATTTCTAGTGGGATTTTGTCCTCTAACCCTTGAGGTTGGCCTATGATGTGTTACTTTCAGGAAATTTTAGTAAAATCAAGTATAAATAATGGTTTTTCACCTCATTTTACCTCTTCTAATTCACTCAAGCAATCTTTCATCTCATACAATCATATATCTCTTGCACTCATTAAACATTCAAGCAAATCAAGCATTATTAAATCCAACTATTGAAGTTCTTTATTGCATATCTTTAGATTTGAGCATCAATGATGTCATGAGTTTATTACATTTGCATGTTATCTATTTATCATACTCATTTCATTCTATTTCATTGTTTAGGGTTTGATTACCAAAGTGGGGTTTGACCAAGGAAAACCCCTATTCTCTAACCCTCAACCATTTTTCCCCTTTTGCATGTGACTTTTGTATGTAGATTTGTCAAGCAATAGGTGTTGAAAAGTGATCAAAAAGTGCATCAAGTCAATCAATTCAACATCATCCTATTTCAAGCTTGGAGAGACTTTCTACCCCATTTTCTACAGAATAAAGTATGGACACCTATTAAAAAAAGAAGCACAGACCCAAGACTACAAGATTTTGTCTCAAATTTCCTGAAATTTGCAGAACTAAGTCACCACTAGGGGCGAATTAGTCCCGCTTTTGGGCCTAAAAACTGATTTTGACATTTCTGAACACCCATTTGGCAAATTCTTGTTCCGACAAAGTTTCTCAAAACTGGGACTAAGTCGCCCAGTCTAGCCTAAGTGTCCCTATCAACATTTCAGTCAACTTTTATAGGATTCCAAAATATTTCAACATCAAACTTTTGATTCCAAGTGCACCTCTTCCATTATGTTTTGTTATTTCATCATATAGTTGCATTTCTTAAGTATTTCTTCATATCACATTGTGTTTTCCAAAATTTTACATTTTCATAGTTTTGCATCATTAGATTACTTCAATTTCAAATTAGTGCACTAATACATCTTAATTAGACATAATTCCATCTCATTAACATAATCTTGAGTGTAAACCCTTTCATTTTGGTCCCCCATCCAATGCCCTTTCTCCTTTTAGGTGAAAAATCCTAGGAGCAAAGCATTGTGAGGGGAAAACCAAAATCATTGTTTACAATTTTACTTCCAATTCTCATTCTATTGGTTGGACCTTTTGATCCCAAATGTTAAACAATAAGCTCTCACTATTTTTTAATCCGATTATCGTGATAACCAATATTAATTCCAAATATTCAAAATCCTATTAACTTCAATAATTCCTTACTGCAAAGTGAGGTGATATATAACTATAAAGATTCATGACCATTTTTTTCCACATAAGATTGTGTAATGCAAGATAAAGGAGTTTTTATAAAGACACATCTTACAATACATAGATCTATTATTATTGTGATTAGACCTCTCAACTAAAATCTTTTTTAAAAGTTTATTTAATAACATCAAATATTTTTTTATTAAAATAATTTCAAAATTTTCTTAGCCGATAGCCCCACTTTCATCATCAAAATTCATTGTAGAAGATCTAATCTTCAGTGAAGTTCACAAACTTTATAAGATTTTTCTTTGATGAATTGTGTGATTTTAGATCCCATAGACTATTTTGACCTTGTAAACATTATTAAAATATTTAATAATATCATGTAACTCGGGAAAACCACTTGATAGCTGGCATGTTGACGAGCTCTTCACTCTATTGTCTAAGAGTTAAAAAAAAATAGAGGCCCTGAAACCTTGCCAAAAAATGGAATTCTCATTCGTTGGCTACAAAACTGCTTCTGAATGGATGGAATGATGTACTGCTTCACCTCAACCAGATGGAGGACATCGAGGAGGAAGTGATGCTAGTTTTACAGATAAGTTATGATGAGTTTCCTTCTAATATTAAGCTTTTCTTTCTTTACTGCTCTACATTCCCAGAAGATTTTCATATAGATTTTCAATACTTGTTCAAGCTTTGGATTGCAGAGGGGTTTGTCCCCAGTGATTTGAAGAGAGATCCTTTAGATATAGCGTGTGATTATCTTAACCAACTTGTTAGCAGTTGCCTCATTGAATCCTTCCATGTTGATCAAAGGAGAAGAATTAATTACTATAAGATGCACGACCTGCTTAGGGATTTCGCTCTTAGGAAGTTAGAGGAGGAGATGAAATGTGTATTCAAAGCTGAAAATGAGTTAGATGAATTTCCTTTGCAATATTCCTATGGACATTGAAAAGTTTCTCTAATGGAAAGTGTCTTGATCATCATCCCTGCAACCAACCCAGGATTACAATCTCTTCACACCTTACTCATTGCGGGTAACTGAAATCTTGCACATATTGTTCCCAATTTTTTTATCCATCTGTATCATTTTTGAGTCCTAGATTTGAGTTATACTATGATCAGAACATTGCCAAACGATTTAAGAAATTTGAAACATTTAAGATTTCTAAACGTAGAAGGGTCAAAGATAGAAGAGTTACTAAAGTCCATAACCCATCTTCACCATTTGCAGTACTCAAATGTGAGTTATTTCCATATGGAAAAGCTACCTTGAGGGATTGGTCATCTCAAGCATTTAACACATTCGAGGATTTCTCTACAATCAGTGAAACAAAACTTTTTCCCAAAGGAGTTTCTTGGCTTAAATCTCTATAGATTCTCAAAGTGGGCGATTATGATTTGTTGGGAGCTAATATATTAAGATTAGAGTCCCTAAAGGGTTTGACAAAGCTCCAAGAACTGCAAGCCCACATGACAGTTACATATGAAGGGTATAGACACTAAAAAAGTCTTGATTAATACTATACATCCGATTCTAATTAACTAACACCGTTTCTTTCTATATCACTTCAAATTCATCAATTAATTGAATAATCAATATTATTTAATTAAATTAAGCTATTAATCAAATAATTAAATTTATTGGATTAACTCATCCTTCTTCTAACTAATTATTCATCATATTTAATTAAATCCTCTTTTAATTCTCCCATTTGATTAAATCAATCAAATCAAATGTCACAATCTCCTAATTCACTCTAATTAATTAATTCTAGATTAATTAATCCTAAATCAGCTTTCTAATCATCATTATTAATTCCTCCTACTTTTAACTCCTCAAGACTTAAATCAACCCATGGTCAACTAACTAGGTTGCACATGAAAATAATTTCAATTAATTATTTAAATCCTCTATTTTCCCTCACCAAGGCATATTCCAAGGAATATTCCTCTCAACAACCTCTCATTTAATTTCCCTCCAAAGGTTTTCAAAAACCTTTCACATTTGCAATAAATTCTCTTACATCCTCTAAAATCTCATTCAATTCTTCTTACAACCTTTCAAATCTTGACCAATTTCATTTACTTCTCTTCCATCCTCCTCCACTTACACATTTCCCAAAACATGCTCCAACTTCCTCCAATAGAATTGTGACACTTGGCACATTCTCATTGGCTCCCAATTTATCCCACATTCGCCAATTTCATCCATTCTTCAACCCTTGGATTCTATAAATAGAGACATCCTTTTCACAATATGGATCCACAACTTCATGCATTATCATTATAGTCATTTGAGTTCGTAGCAATCGCCATTTGCATGTTATTTTGAGTTCATTTTCACTACTTAGCATCATTTCAACACTTGGATCATCTTTAAATCATCAAGCTTAGCAATTAGGATTGGTAATGGGCTTCTTTCCACATCAAAGGAGCACCAATCCCCTTATGGGATTGAGGTTTGGTTAATTTATTTGGTTACATGCTTTGTTCTTGCTTTATTTCATGTTTTCAACTTTGTTCTTCCAAGAATTTTATAGGGAACATTAGATTTGAGCTTTCTAACATGTTTGACATTTTTTTGTTGATATCTTGTTAGTTTGTGTAGGTTTGGTGTTCACATTTTGGTGCTAGGAGGGCTAACCATCTTAATCTCTTAATTTTTGCTTGATTTTTCCATTTTTTACAGACACATGAATGTGACACCACCTTTGTGCAATTGTGAGCCCACAGAGTGTCACTATTGTCTTGCAGTGTTGCCTTTGTCATGTCACGCCACATCTGTGCATCTCTATCACCCCACATCTATTACAATGTCGCCTTTTCATACTCTCTCTTATGTCTTACTTTCTGTCCGCAGAGCATCACTCCTAAAACTCTAATTCATTCATGCTCTTTGCCTATTGCAAAGCACCACTTTTGATTTTATGAGAGCACCATTTTTTTTCAACATCCCATTTGTCAATTGTAGAGCATCACCTTTGTAGGAAATAGGGTAAAATCAAGTTGGAGGCTTAAAAGAATTTTTTAATGCTCTTTGTACTAGCTTCGGTCTTCAATTTTTGCATTTTATTTCTTTTTCTAGGACCAACTAAGATCAATTTGGGCTTAAAATTAACCTACAACTCAAGATTTGTCAAAGTTGGTTAAAATTGAACCTTAGATACTTACTAGAATTTGGATGTTGGACTAAAATTGAACAATCAACTTCACACTCAAATTTTGGTGCTCTAAAAAGAACTCGTTATTGCTTTTGAGGATTTAAAAAGAACTTGTGTTTGCTTTGTCTTGTAATCTTTTTTTCAACTTGTGTCATTGGAATGCATATGCACTTCTTTCATGCTTCACGACAATCTTGAGAATCAAAAGAATTTTAGTGACCTTAGTTGCCTAAAATAATACCTACACATTTCAAGTTTGGGTTTTAAAATTGAACAAATCATGCTAGTGTGAGAAAGAGACATTATGTGAGCTCCCTCCTTGTGCTTTACATGAACTGGGAGGTCAAACTACAAGTGTACTCCCTTGCTTTCATTACCTTTAGAGGGGCCTGCCTAAGACCAATTCAAAGGAGACTCCAACCGGTTTTTCACTCAGGCCAGTATATAAATGGATAAGACTAAATTGTCAAGTCCTCATGGTATGTAGGCCTTAGCCATACATTGTCTTTCAGAATGAGGTACTACTGTAAAAAGTAGAAGATCCCCTAGTAGGACTGATTAAATCCTTTAGTGGCTTGTTGGACACTCACAAGGTGCCATGTCCCATTACCACTAACTAAGAACCAATTTGTATAGAAGCCCAAATCCTAAAATACTTGTTGGTGCAAGAATCGTCATTCGGCTACTTCACATCTATACTATTCATCAGAAATAGAATAAATCCTTTTAATCTCTTTAATTTTAATTATTTTGAGATTTGGTGGTCCCGAAAGTGTGTCATGGAGGGAAGCTAGTGTCGAAAATCCCTAGTTGTTTGCATTTTTAGTGTTTGGAGAAACAGTGGAGACTCAACAAGTATGGCCATTTTATCTAAGGGTTGTGCAATTTGTGGAACCAAACACATTGCTTGAAATCTCAAAACTTGGAAATAAACATTCAACAAGGTCATCAAATTTCAAACCCTTTGAGAAAGAGAAATACCTTTGAAAAGTCCACATATTACTGCTTGTCCCTAGGGATTCTATCCTTAGAGGCTTCTACAAATGTGTTTTTTTCTGATTTAAGATCAAAATCCCAAAACCAAAGTCTATCAATCGTCACAAGCGTCTTAGTTCCAAGAGATCTCAAGAAACATCACTCAACACTTTACCAAGTCAGAGATAGATTCTCTATAATTTTTACAAATGTGCTTCAAAGGACAACCCAAATTTGTATTCATTCTATGTCAAAATCTAGCTCTCTTCCAACGTTTTGAGTATCTCACTTTGTAAGGTTGAAAAGTTCTTAGAAGTATAGCATGTTCTTCAATACCTAGGTCTTGTAAGAAAAAATCTTTCTAGGTTCATCTAGGATCAAAATCAACACTTTCATCCATCCCCAAACATCAATCAAAACCCATCTCACAAACAACTCTTAGAATCTTAGCAAAAATCATTCATGCTAGACTTTTGGTAACCCTTCAAAATAAAAAATCATCTTGTTTGACTAAGTGTGTGTGGATTAATCCTTCTTCATACACTTAGTTAAATTATCACCTTGTGGACAAGTTTATTCCAAGATAACATCCAACATCTTGGGGTTTATAATTTCATTATCAAAATCCAAATCAAATCCAAAATCCAAAAGTCCTAAAGTCTAGTATTCCTCCAAGGTTTCTTAAGAGTTCAATCATTTGAATCATCTATATTTCATTTATCCTAGCATCATCATTTGATCCTTAAAACATCCTAGTTTATCTTTTTTGTACCTGAAGTTTGAACCAACCTAAGGAGATAGAGGTTTACCTCCCATATTCCTAAAATTTGATCCTTATTTTATGGTCCAAACTAGATCTCAACGTAAGAAAAACATGGAGAAAACAAAGAAACATCCACTTCAAGTGACTTGAGTCAAACGAGACCTAAATTCAACCCCATCAGATCTAACAACCCTCCACTCAACCTTCCTCAATTACCAGAAGATCTTCAAGAGGGAAGTTTCCAATTGGAGGATGTTACCAACAATGTCCTAGGAATGACTCAAGATGAAATCATGGAGATAGTCCAAAATCCTAAAAACCACAAGATTGTCAATACAATGATGATACTTAATTCTTCACAATACATGGTTGCATTAGCAAAATAAGGGGATAAACTCCCTTCTTATTTTGATGTAAGCACTATTGTGGAAAAACCTCTTGGGATTATGCCACCAATATCATTCACACCTTCTTTCCAAAATGTCATCCAACCCATCATAAAACCATCATCTCATGCTCCAAGTCAACCTATGGTTACCAAGGGAAGCTCATTGCTTCACGCTCTTCAAAAACATCCCCTTGTAAATACCTAAAACTTGGATGCAAACACCATCTTGGGTCCACCAAATACAATTCCTCAAGACCCAAAGCATCCTTACATTCCACTCATTTTCCATGACACCAAAAATTCTCCCACTTTCACCACATCACTGATATATTCTCTTGATACACAAGTCTCTCTCCCCATGGTATCACAAGGACAAGTGGGTTTATTTTGGTAAGGAGGATATTTTGATGCATCGTCATCACTTTCTCAAGGAAACACACCACCAATCTTCCCACCATTTCCCCCTATAACAACAATATCCACATCAATCTAAGGTTTAGGGAATCCCCCTTTACCCAACATACCAATCCAAAATCAACCAAGTCAAAACAATCCTCCAATCGTGAATCAAATCAACATACCAAATCCTCTAAGCATTCCACCAATTTCGCAACACCAAGTGGCACCAATCTAAATGACACAATCAATCACTACACCATCTATAACACCTCAAAACGTGGTCTCCCAAGGACCTAGTATATCAACCATACTGTCCACCACACAACCCATTGTCATCACTCAAACACCTCAACAACCACCTCAACAAAATCTCATCACACCAACTCACACCATTTGGAATCCTCCACCTCCACCGCCAAATCCAAACATGGAAAATCAATACAGAAACACACTGCAATCAACCTAGTAAGCCTATCAAGATTCACTACAACAATCTCAAGCTCAACAAGCCATGCAAGTTGTGCAACAAGCCACACAACAAGCACAAGCACAACAAGCACAATAGGCTGCCCAAGTGCAAGCACAAGCTTTATTACAACAACAACAAGTTGCACAAGTGGCACAAGCCACATAGGCTTCCCAACAAGCCCAACCTCAAGCACAAGCTCAATATCGAGCACAACAAGATCAAGCACAAGCCTTGTTATAGCAACAAGCTTATCACCAAGCTTTGCAACAATACCAAGCATAGCAACAAGCATCTCAACTACAAGCCCAACAATAAGCATTTTTGGTGCAACAATAACAAGACCAAAAACAAGCGTTGTTGGCACAACAACAATTGCAAGCATACCAACAAGTGTTGGTGGCACAAAAAAACTTGCAGCAGCTTCCCATGAACATGAAAACTACCCCACCACCTGCTCAAGCAACAAAACCACCCCAAAACACATTCATCCCACTACCCAATCTGCAAAATGATGTGTTTGCACAAATTAAATTGTTCTCACAACAAGTGCTAGACCTACAATCAAGAAAAAAAACACAAGGGAATTTGAGCCCTTATTCATTTGATAAAAGCATTGTGATGGTTCCATTCCCACAAGGATTTGAGATACCTAAATTTGAAAAATATCATGGGACTGGCAATCCTGAAGATCACATCAAGGAATTCCATGTCCATTATATGGAAGTTGCATATGATGAGTCTTATTTAATGCTACTATTCCCTCAGAGTTTGGCTAGTCTAGCAATGGAATGGTTCTCCTGTCTTCCTCTCAGAATTAAAAATTTCCAAGAAATTATGGACTTATTCATACAGAACTATTCATTTAACATAGGCATGGATGTGATTCTAGAAGAATTATCTGAACTAAAACAAGCCAACGGAGAAAAATTTGCATCCTTCTTGCAATGATGGCAATCCAAGGCCAACAAGAGAAAGTGGTCTATGCTATCAGAACAACAAATTGACACTATCATTTTCAATCTTGAAGGGACCTTGTCCTTTCATTTGAAATGCAATGCATCACAACATATGACCAATTGATCCCAAAGGCACTCAACATCAAAAGAGTTGTTATTGCACAAGGGGGCACACCTACATATCAGGATAATCGTCCATCAACTATTTACAATGAAAAACCTCACACATGGTCAAAGAACAAGAATGTTACTAATGATGGTGTCGTTGATGCCAAAGTTATTATCAGTGCCCCAAGGAAAAACACACAATCATATCAACAACCACAAGTCAATAACCCAAACAACACACAAGCCAACACATCATCACAACAACCCAACAATCAAGTGGTCAATAACCTGAATACTCAAGGGGGACCACCCCCAAGGAACAAGTATCCCCCTAAATGAAAATACACCACTTGGGAAACCGATCGAGTTGTCATGCAATAGTTGGTACAAGAAAATCTCATCAAAATCCATGTTTATGAAAATTATCAAGAGCCTTAGGTTAAACCACCATGGTATAATGAGAAACATCTCTGCAGATTTTCACAAAATAAAGGGACACACAACAGCCAGTTGCATGCAACTTAAAAATCTAATTCAAGACCTTATTGATGACAAAACCATAACCATTGAACAAACTACAAGGAATCAAGATCTTAAAATATACACGAATCCAATGTTTGATCGTAATAAAGGAAACAACAATGGTAAGGAAAAGTATAATAATGTGAACCATGTTTATGACCATGTTGTTGTATCCTTAGATAAGTGGGTTATCATTGTCAATATCAAAGGATCTAGATGTTGGAAATATGTGTCTCAATCTCACTGGCTGAAACCTCATAAAGGGAAAAGACGGTGTGACTTTCATTCTGTCTGGCCAACTAGCAGTTTAGTAACCTTGTGGATTCTTCATGTTGCCGAGACATTGTTGTTGTCTTGCTGACTGGTGTTGTCACTGTGACTTGTGGTGTTCGCTATAACCTTCTACCAAGTGGAGATCTCTTACTGATGGTTGTTGTTTATCGGATATCAGGGTGACTTGGCCGAAAGGTTTATGTTTTAGTATGAAGTCTTACCGATATGAATGTCTCACTAACAACTTTATCTTGGAGGCATTGGGGTAGCACTAAGGGTTCCGTAAGAAATCTTAGCGATGGAGAGAAGTCTTTCTGACTGTTGTTTGTGTCAATATGACTCTTGGCGACTGTTTGGTGCTCGGTATGACTGGAGACTTTGGTGTAACCTCTTAGTGATAGCAATAAGTCTTTCCGACTATTGGACATTTTGAAATAACATGAAGGCTCGGTATGATCTCTCAGCGAAGGATGATAGTCTCGCTGATGGGAATTCTATTGTCTATGTGACTTTGGAGCTTCAGTATGATGTCTCACCGATAGCGATAAGTCTTGGCGATAGTGATACAAGTGATGATTATCGATATGAGGTCTTGGTGACAAGGGGAAGTCTTAGCGATAGCTTTCTAGACTCAGTGTAACATCTTGCCAATAGTGATGACTCTTGGTGATATCAATGGTCAAGTCTTGTGGCATTGGGGAGACACGGTTAGTGTCTCATCGACATGCAGATACATTGTGAATGCCTTTGACCGAGTGAAGACTATCCTATGTGGTTTGTATTTGACCAATCAGAGAAGCTGAATAGGAACCGTTGGAAGTTAGTCTATTGTGGTAGTTTTGTGAGGAAGTTCAACAAACTAGAAGTGACATGGATTTACTTTGTAGTTGTAGATGATGTTCGATTGGATTTTTGAATGGTTCGATCAATGTTCGATGAATAGTTGGATGAATAGTTTGAAGGGTGATCAGTGTGTGAATTCTATTTTGAGAGCATTGTAGCGTGAATGTTTTGTACAAGGTTGGTAATTGTGAAAGCTACTGTAAACTAACATCAGAAAGATAAGTTTGATCTTTGTATGTAATCTCCACTACTGTAATACAAATTAACTTCTCTTGGTGTGGTGGGTTTTTCTCATGTAAGGGTTTTCCCACATAAATCTGGTGTTCATGTGTGTATGTTCATTTCTCTATTTCTATTATCTCTTTCAAGTGCATATTAATTGGACTATAATTGTAAAATTTAAAAGTGTCTCTACATTCTTCCCTGAGGTTTTGACGTTAGGAGAGTTGTTTCTGCACCTTAGCTTTCCTTACACTAGAGTCGATTGTGGAGTCACCACACATGGTGGCAGAATTACCATTCCAGCACCATCACAACCACCCAAGGAACCCACCATCAATCCAAAGTCCATCCCTAATGGTTATAATTTCATGGATCAATTGAAAAAGACCCCCGCCCTAATTTCCATCATGGAATTGTTAAAAATATCACCCGCAGGTAGGGAAATCCTAGAAAAGGCATTGGCTGCATCCACTATCCCAACATATATTGATGCAGACCATCTCCAAGCTATGATTGGACATATCACCACACCACATCTCCTAACATTCTTTGATTAGTACTTTCCAACTCAACCATCTCATAACCATGCACTCCATCTTGAAGTCCTAGTCCATAAGAATAAAATCAAATGAGTCTTGGTGGATGGAGGGGCAGGGTTGAATATTTGTACTCTCAAGCTAATAAAGAATATGGGATTCTCTAAAGATTTCATTGAGGAAGGTAAGGGTATTACTATCAAGGAATATGATGATCAAGAACGGGTGTCTCAATGCACCATTCAACTCCCTAATCAAGTAGGGCCAACAATCATGGAAACTACATGCCAAGTCCTTGATCTTGAACTACCTTACAATATCCTCCTAGGGTGCCCATGGATCCATAAGATGTAAGTTGTCACATCCACTTCCCATCAATGTGTTAAGTTTCCTTATAAAAATCAAGAAGTCACAATCCATGGGGGTCCTAAACCATTATATTATTGCAAGAATTTGGAGGCCAAGTACTACAATATCCCTAAAGTCCTAAAGAATGATGAGGGACCCATATCTCTGTATATAGACCCATCTACCCTAGCCTCCACTTTTGAGACAAATACACCCTCCATTCTGAACATCTCTGATATTAAAGTTATTATCCAAGATAATGGGTGTGGGGATTATAAAATGAAAAGAGTTCCTTTGTACTAGGAGATTTACCTCAATCTACTAGATCTGGTGGGCAATCCCAACTGATTGGCACACCATCTCAAACCTTCAAAACAAACCCCTTCAAATTCAAAAGCTAGGGGGACCTAAGCTAGGAAGTGGTAGAAAAAAAGGATATATCAAGTCTGCTATACCAAGATGAAAGGCCCATACCTAATCTTCCCATGGATGATGACAACAAAAGACTACAATTAATGCTTGGCATGGGCTACAACAAGAACAAGAAACTCAGGAAAAATGACAATGGCCTGCTAGAACCTATCATTGTTGAGAAGAAACTTAAGAATTTGGCCTTGGATGTACCCCTACAAAGATAACAATAAGTGGAAAAGGTTCCCCAGTTAAAAAATTCAAAGCTCCTCTTCAGTTATTGGTATCCATAGGTTTACCTTTAGATAACTATGCCTTTGATGTAACCAATGTGTGTGACGAGGACCCCATCACTGACCTACCCATGTTATTTGAGGATTCCTCCCTCTTTATGAATAATACCCTATCTTTTGAGCCAAGTAACTAGACCAATAAACTAAAACTTGTCTACCCCCAACTCATCAATTATGACCAACAAGGATAACTAATCTTAGACACATTCAAAAATGATAAGGCTCTCTCGAAATCCATGGGAATCTGGGATACTCTACCATGTGAAGATCATAAATTAGGGTTTGATATTGAGCTAGACACACATAAATACTATGGGGAAATGATTGAATCCCTCAGTTTGAAAAATAGAAAATCTAAGAGTAATATCTAGGTCTTTAAGTGAAAACCACATTGTGGCACTTTTTGACCTGAAAAATAGTAAAAAAAAGGATGTATTTGATAGTGAAAACCTCTCTGAGGCACCAAAGGATGAGGGATTCAATCTTTCCCTTAGTGTTATTCATTAGGAAAAATTAGGAGTCTTGGTAGAGAAATTTAATCTAGTTAATCTAGGAACTAAAGAAACACCACACATCACCTTCTATGCAGGATCACTTTTCACTGAAGAGCAAGAACTTCTAGTCACATTTCTAAGAGAAAGAAAGGTAAGATTTGCATGGATCTACACTGACATGCCTGGTCTTGATCCAAAGGTTTTGGTTCATCATCTAGTCATCTATCTAGAGGCAAAACTAGTAAAACAAAAGCTAAGAAAGATGCATCCATAGATCACATTACTAGTCAAACTTGAATGACAGAAACTCCTTGATGCTAGCTTCATACAGCTAATTGATTATCCTAAATGGGTTTCAAACCTTCTACTTGTTTCTAATCCCATTGGGGGCATCTGCATCTACACTAACTTCAGGGACCTAAATAAAGCATGCCCCAAGGATGATTTTCCTCTCCCAAATATAGACATGATTGTGGAGATCACGACAGGATATGAAATGCTATCATTAATGGATGGGTTTTTAGGGTACAATCAAATTATGATAGCTAAGGATGATCAACATAAAATAGCTTATACCTATCCATGGGGGACTTACTACTGGAACATGATGCCATTTGGGTTAAAGAACATTAGGGCTACATACCAAAGAGCTATGATGCTAATTTTCCATGACATGATTCAAAAATTGGTAGAGGATTATGTGAATGCATATTAGCCAAATCAAGAAAGCGTCGGGACCACATATCAACACTAAGCTCCATCTTTGACAGACTAAAAGAATACAAGGTTAGGTTCAATCCTAAGAAGTGTTTCTTCAAGGTGCAATCAGGAAATCTCTTAGGGTATATTGCATCAATGAGGGGAATCGAGATAGACTCGGCCAAATTCAAAGCAATTCTTGAAATGGAATCATCGCAAACACTGAAGTAGTTAAGGGTTTTATAGGGAAGGGTCCAATCCATTCATTGATTCATAGCACAGTTAGCAGATAAGTCTATCCCTTATTCTCATGTACTCCAAAAGGAAGTAGCATACAAGTGGGATGAGAAATGTGATCAGGCATTCAATAAAATCAAGGAGTACTTGCTAACACCACCAATCCTTATGCCATTGATTCTAAACAAGCCATTGATCATGTATATATCAGTAACAGCAGTAGCCCTTAGGGCTCTCTTAGCTCAACATGATGAAATAGGGAAGGAAAGAACCATTTACTATATTAGTAGAACCATTGTGGGACACGATCTAAATTACACATTCATTGAGAAGGCTTGCCTAGCAATAGTGTTGCACAAAAATTAAGGCACTACATGTTGGCTCATCAAATAAAGCTCATTGCCAAGATAGATCCTCCTAAGTATCTACTTTCTAAAGAAACACTCACAACGAAAACAACTAAATGGGTCATGATCCTAATAGAATATGGCATTGAGTATGTAGAATAGAAAGCCATCAAAGGACAAGTAATTATAGACCAACTAGCAGAGGCACCAATATATTCAAGGAGCCCTTTGGTATCAGAATTTCCTAATGAGTCAATATTTAATCTAAGTACAACAAATCATTGGAATGTATACTTCAACGGGTCCTATACTCAATATGGGTTAGGATCAAGTGTCTTCTTCATCACACCACAAGGAGATTGCATCTTGAATTCATATAAGTTGTCTTTCCCATGCACCAACAATATTGTGGAGTATGAGGCCCTTGTCATAGGACTTATAATTGTAGTACAATGGTAGATTATGGTACTAAAGGTTTATGGGGACTCACAACTAATCATCAATCAAGTCAATGATGAATACCAAACAAAATATGACAATCTTACCCCATACAAGAAACTATTGTAAAGTCTCAAGGATTTCTTTATCAACATCACATTCGGGAAAATACTAAGGACAAACAATAGAGAAGCTAATGTTATGGAAACAATTGGATCACTATTGGATATCCCACGCAACATCCATAAACATGAATTCCTGGTAGAGAAACATCTTGTACTAGCTTTCAAGGTACCAAATTCAGAATTTGTGTGCGAAATTGTTGGTTCCAATGATCCTTGGTACCATGATGTATACACCTACCTGAAAATAGGAGTCCTCCCTATTGATATCATCTTGAACCTTAAAAGAACTTTTATCAATAAGTCATCTCGTTTCGTTATATTAGGTGACACCCTGTATCATAGAAGTATTAAGGAAACCCTCTAGCGATGCCTTATCTCTAAGGAAGCTTTGATTGCTTTAATAAGGTACACGATGCCATTTTTGGTTCTCATTCTAGTGGTATGACCTTGGCCAAGAAACTATTGAGGACTAGGTATTACTAGACTGCAATGGAGAAGGAAGCTCACAACTGTGTCTGAAGATTTTTGCAATTTCAACAGAATGGGGATCTCATCCATGCACTAGATTAGGAGCTCCAACCAATTGTAACACATTGTCCCTTTTCACAATGGGGGCACAATCTCATTGGAAAAATCACTCCCACCTCATCTAATTGACACAAGTTAATTATCACCACAACAAAGTACTTTACAAAGTGGGTAGAGGTCATCCCAATGACCTACATCATAGGGAATTAGATCTCCAAATTCATCTTGAACTACATCATTTTCTACTATGGTGTCCCACAAGCCCTTATCTCAGATAACGAGACACCTTTCAAAAACTAGGATGTTCGAGAACTATGCCAAAAATTTAATATCCAACATCACTTCTCCACCCCATAATACCCCTGGGGTAGTGACCAAGATGAAGCTTCTAATAAAACCATCATAAAGATCCTAAAGAGAATAGTAAATGAAGTTGGTCGTGACTAGAACCTACAAATAAATCTTGCCTTATGGGCCTATAAAATGAGTATTTATACACCTATAGGTGCAACCCCTTTTCCCCTGGTCTACGGATTAGAAGCCATCCTTCCCATTGATATCAAGCTCACATCCTTAAGAATATCATTGCAAAATCTCATCACTGATGAAGAATATCAGGTGTCACAGTTGAACGAGCTAGAACTGTTGGATGAATGATGCACGGATGCTTTGAACCATCTACAGGTCTATCAGAACCGTCTCAAAAGGAGCTATAATATGAATATCAAGAATCAATCATTTCAAGTCAGAAAGCTCATGTTAAAATAAAATTAGAAGAATATACCAAATCCTAACAACAAAGGCAATTTTGAACCCAACTTGTTGGGGCCCTACATCATCACGATAAGTTATAAATCAAGAGCATATCAACTATCTACACCTAAAGGTGAGCTTTATAGGAGCCTATCAATAGCTCCCATCTCAAAAAAAATTATGCCTAAACTTGCAAGATATAAATCCAAAAAATACAAAAAAAATAGAAAAAGGATTAAAAAAAGTAAAGAAAAAAATTGTCCTCTAGTGAAAATCACTTTGGTGGTGCTTTGGGCAAGTACCTTGGTGAAAAATTAGAAAACAAGCACCTCAAGTAAATAAGCACTTTACATCCACCATTGATCTCCATGGATTGTTTTGCATCATTCATCCATTGCCTTCCATTGATCCTTTTGACACCCATCCACGTTTGCATCATAGCTTGATCCTATGTTTGTATCATGATCCCCCATAGAACTACTTGGCACATTCCTAAGGTTAGTTTTTCCTACCTATATTAGAGTAGTCTATCACCTCATGTTGGGGGCATGTTCTTATACCTACATTGGATTAGATTCGTGTATATTTTTGAAATCTTCCTTAAAATCAAAAAATCCAAAAACATCATAAAATTAGAAAACCCAAAACATATCAAAAATCCAAAAATAGGTCAAAAGGTCAGAAAAATTCAAACATAGAGTCATCAAGTCGAACTACAGGTCTCTGAGCTCTGAACATAGGCAAGGCCATCATTGATGTGCCCCTCGACACATTAGGGTCAATCCTTAGGAGTTTTCATAATAAACTAACAATCCAATTATTCATATCTCATCAATGCGAGTCTGTCGGTCGAACTAATGGTCTCTACATGTATAACATAGGCAAGGATAATATTTTATTAGCCCCCAAGGCCCCTAGGATAGGTTCTTAGGTTAGGTTCTTGGTCAAAATCTCAAAAAACACAAAAACATTGGAAAAATTGAAAATCAAAACATTTGTAAAGCATCTTGAAAATACCAAAAATAAAAAATAGCCTCAAAACATTCAAAAAACCCAAAATCATTCATCCCATGTCACTTTCATCCGCAATAAACATCCACTCACAATAAATCAATCATCACCTTCAACCTTTTGTAAAACAATCAGAAACAAGTATAGCAAATTAAAAGTAAAAACTCAAACATCAAGATCTTAAGTTTAGGTCAGTAGGTAAACAAGTTGGTTAACTCTTGGTATCAATAGCCCATCATCTAGTTAGTCTCAAAATAATCTAATAACATCATGTCCTAGGATGTATCCTTCCTACAATGAACATCAACATCAGACCTCACCATAGTTTAGTCTTGGCTAGAGGTATGAAGAACATTGGCTTATTTTGTTTACTAAATCTTTGTCTTGTCGATTGATCTTATTACACCTATTCCCATGACCTCTCGATGATGTCTAATCAAAATGATTTAGAGAGAAACGAATGGGGCATTGATCATTATCTTTTGTTTGCTATGATTTTTGGATATTCTTGTAATATAACTTTAGTCATGCTTACTTTGTTGGTTTGTAGAGAGGGTGTTTTTAATGCCTTGTTGACTATTACATTGGGAGGTTTTACCTTTCTATGTTTTGGTATGAGATGTTTGAGACATCTAAACTACATCCTAATAAGGTTTCATATGCTAGGTGTGAACAAGGATACTCTTATCTGATTGTCGAGTCAAAGTCCATCGCACTAGGTACAACATCATCCTAGTTCTTTATACCTTGATGCATCATATCTATGTGTGTTATGAAAAATAAGGAAAGTAAGCTCTTTAAAATATCAATCTCTACTAAGCATATCATCATCATTATCATCATCATCATCTTGAACTCAAGGGTTGAATTCCCTTTATTCTATCTTTTGCATATACTAATACTAACATGGTATCATGACATTCAAAAACAAAAATATTTATATGCATCAAGGAAAAATTTAGTGGCAAATCTTCACCAATTGGTGAATAATTAAAATCGAGACCTCCAGAAATGGCCAATAGTACAAGCTAAAAACGATGTTGAATCGCCAGGTTTTTCATAAAAATAATTTTGTCTCAATTAATTTTCCTATGTAAACGATGCATCATTGGAACCGATTCCCCAGTAGTTTATACTATAATTAAAAATATTAATTAAATTCGCTAGTAATATTATATTACTACCATTAATTTCAGGGTAATATTGCCACAATAATAAATTACCATTTAATTTTAGGTATATT
>VDFB02105785.1:438077434-438118131 GCA_007258455.2 Sequoia sempervirens | reverse complement strand
TCTCATTGGTGGAAGTGTGTGAGGATAATTCTAATTAATAATTAGGCTTATTTATTTTCATGTGACCTTTATGAGGTGGCACACAAAAAGTTGTAGAAATGTGCTCTAATTCTTAATTAGGATTAAGGTTAATTAAATAGACACGTTTAGGGTATTTTGTTTATTTAATTATTTAGAAGAATATGATTTAGGAGAATTTAAAGGAAAGTGAACAATATAAATAAAGTAAGACCTTATTTATATGTAGTTGAAGCATTAATCAAATAGGTTGTATTTAATTAACTGAATGTGATGATCGTTTTTAGGTGTATACATTTTTCCCCTCTTTGAAGTAATGTTTTTACACATTGCTTCAAAGAAAATTTTGATGTCAATGCTCAGAAAAGATTTCGATGCCCCATACAATGCAATATTTCAATGCCCAGACCATGCCCCAGACTTTTGAATTTTAGGTATTGACGGATATATTTATGCCCCCTCGAGAGATAAATCAGTGAATGTGGGGATGTTAAAATGAAATGTTGGAATGGGGTGATGGTGTTGTGATGATTATGATGATGATCCAATGTTGATTCAATGAGTTTTGTATGTCGGAGATTATTTATCTCTCGAAAGTTCGTTGCAAGCTCTTGCTTTGAATAGTGTTGATTAATTACAACTCCTTTGTGGTAAAAATGGGAAATAAATCCCACCATAATTCCCTCCATTTTCCCCTTCAAAAGTAAAAAGTGGTAAAATGGGATTTATTTGCACACTTTGATTTTGGAGAAGTTGAAGAGTAGAGAGCTTAGAGGAAGGAAGATGGTGATCCCATACCACAAGCAGCATTTCGAGCATCTTCGCCAACCTGATCAGCCTGCTGCCTCTGGACCTACGGTACGCTTTATGAGAAACCTATTTGTTAGTCACTTTATTGCCTTTTAATGGTATTTTGAATGTCGTAGATAGGTGTTGTAGCTTGTTTGATGTTATTTTTGCACGTTTAGATGATGTTTTTGTCATTTTGAAGTGTTTTTGAGTGTGTTTGAGAGTTTTGGTGCCTTTGGGGTCCCAAATGGCACCTTTGGAAAGCTTGAAATTCAAGTTTTTGTGTGGTTTAAGAGTTTTGGGGACTTTGGGGTCCAAAATGGCACCTCTTGCAAGAGTGAAATTGATGTTTTTGAGTCATTTGAGAGTTTTGGCACCTTTGGGGTCCCAAATGGCGCCTCTTACAAGGTTGAAAATGCATGTTTTTGGGTGTTTTAGGAGTTTTGGCGCCTTTGGGGTCCCAAATGGTGCCTCTTCCAAGCTTGAAATTCATGTTTTTGTGCTCCAACACTGTTTTGGCACCTTTGGTGTCCCAAGAGGCACCTCTTGCAAGCTTGAAAATGGAGGTTTTTAAAGTTAAACTCTCTTTTGGCGCCTTTGGGGTCCCAAATGGCGCCTCTTGTTGCCTTGGAAAGTATTTACCTTGGTTGATTCTAAGTGGTTTAAGCCTATTCTTTGCCCCGTTTGATAAGGTGTGATTACGGAAAGCCCCCGTGATGATGTTCGCAAGATGTTTTCGAGTCCTAGTAGTCATTTGCTCTGTCATGTTTTGGATTGATTGAAGTCTGATTGTGAGATGTGTGTTGTTTGATTGATGTTTGAGTAAGATAGTTGATGATTTGATCTCATGATAGGCGAGAATCAAATGAGAGAACCAATGATGTATCTACCTCATTATAGGCAAGGAGAGAGGATGGTTTGATAGCATATCGACCTCATGATAGGTGAGGATTGATGGTGTGATGATTGATGTATCATCCTCATGATAGGCGAGGAACGATGATAGGATTGATAACATATCGACCTCATGAGAGGTGAGGATCAATAATGGTTTGATAGCAAATCAACCTCATGATAGGTGAGGATCGATGGTGTGATGATTGATGTATCGTCCTCATGATAGGCGAGGAACAATGATAGGATTGATAGCATATCAACCTCATGATAGGCGAGGATCAATAATGGTTTGATAGCATATCAACCTCATGATAGGTGAGGATCGATAATGGTTTGATAGCATATTGACCTCATGATAGGCGAGGATCGATAACGGTTTCATAACATATCAACCTCATGATAGGCAAGGCTCGATAATGGTTTGATAGAATATCGACCTCATGATAGGTGAGGATCGATAATGGTTTGATTGTCTTGATTGACTGAGTTGATGATTGTTTTGATTGATTTGATTGTCTTGATTGAACCTGATTTGATTAACTACACATTACCTTGAATAACTGATAGTCTTGATTGAACATGACATTGATTGACTGATAATTTTAATTAAACATGACATTGATTAACTGATAATCTTAATTGAACATGCTTTGATTAGGGAGATTCAAAGGTACTCCAGTCTCGGGAATGTTTCCCAAAGACATGGAACATGGTTCGTCGTTTGTCCACAGTAGATTTGGATATTATCACACTTTGTGGGATGACCTCCTTATTAGATATCCCACAGTATCAGATCAACAAAGGTTTTCTAACAGCATTGGCAAAGAGGTGGCATAGTGACCACAACACCTTCCACTTAGCCACAGGAGAGATGACAGTGACTCCAAAGGATGTCTATCGTATTTTATGGATCACAGTGATGGGAGAGATAGTGGTGTATGATAAGATAGAGTAGGGAAGGACAACTGCATTGTAGAGGTTATGCTGAGATGATCATGTTACAGGCTGATGGATTCCTTGGACAAGGATGGTTAGCAGATATGTTCCTTTTCCATGTGTGCTTTCCAGATTCATTAGTGGATTTCTTTGTCCTGATAGTAGGTCAAAGGGATTTTCAACAGGTTGGGGTCATGTGTTATCGCGGATGACACTTGATGGTACTAGGTATGCATGGGGCTCATGTATGTTAGCCCACCTATACCGATATTTGCATGAGGTTGTTTATTATAGGGCGACGAGCCTGTCATGTGGCATCACATTGTTGCAGACATGGGCATGGGAGCATATAGCCATCACTCGGCCCATGGGAGAGAGACATTGACCATCGGGGAGACCCTATGTTTTCTGTTACAATGGTCCACATGTCCAGCATAAGCTGGGAAAGGTTGCCTATTGGAGGTGTGCTTTGGATAATTTGGATACTATCACATGGCGCCCGTACCAGATTGTGAGCAATGGCCAGAGGATTAGCTGCAAATGTCATATATGTTATTATCTTTCTATCTGATTGGGCAGACACATGATGTTCTTGAGCGATACCTGTATCTGCGAGTATGTCGACAGTTTGGACGAGTTCAGGGGATGCCCCTGGGAGTTTCCCATTATGCATGGCGACGACAGAATGTTTTAGAGTGGGGCCCCTATGTATCATATGAGGCAGCTTGTACAAAGTACTATACCTTGACACCAGGTGTATGGGATTATGTTTCGTATATTACAAATGTTGGGATGATCGAGGATTACTCATAGTACTTTCACACACATCCCTTTCCTAGATTTACTCATCCAGAGAAGCCAGTACCGCCAGTTGATGGAGAGGGAGGAGATGATGAGGGTGGTGATGATGGTGGGGAGGGTGTTTGCAGAGGTGATGATGGTGGTGCAGAGGGTGGTTGCAGAGGTGATGGTGGTGCAGAGGGTGGTGGGGAGAGTGATGATGGTGTAGTGGGTAGTGGGGAGAGTGATGATGGTGTAGTGGGTGGTGGGGAGAGTGATGATGATGCAGTGGGTGGTGGGGAGAGTGGTGATGGTGCAAATGATAGCCATCCATTTGATTTTGTAGTTCTGAGGTGTAGGAGGAGTGTTACCGTAGCTCAGACGGTGCTTCCCAAGATTCAAATTGGAATACCCTCTCATCAGCAGTCGTCACAGATAGTGGCTTTGTAGGTAGAGGTTCAGTCGTTTCAGAGTGAGATAGCGCAGGCTCAAGCACAAATTGTGTCCCTTTAGGATGAGTTAGGGCAGTGTTGGGCATAGGTTGATATTTTGATGACTGATAGAGGGACAGATAGGCAATAGATACAGTAGTTGTAGGCACAAATGATCATACTTACTTCAGAGAGGGATGCCTTTAGAAACTAGACAAAGCAGGCTAAGGCCATTGTCGAGAGGATACAACAGATGCCACCATCTGTAGGTACAACGGATTTCTTCAGAGAGATCCAACACATTTCTTAGGAGTTGTAGTTTTACAAAGGAAAATATCATGAGTTGGTTCCTCCTGAGTGACGAGAGAGCTTTGTATAGTCTCGTTCTGGTCAATCTCGTTCTCAAACTATTAGCATGGGTATCAAGCAGCCATTTCCTAGAGATAGGAGAGATCCAGGTGTAGGTTTGTCGGGTAGAGGAGGTACTAGTTCCATGAGAGCAGCAACATCTGGAGGGAGCTCGACATAGCATTTTGTGATGTTCCTTGGACATTGTGTATACACCT
This sequence comes from Sequoia sempervirens, assembly GCA_007258455.2. NCBI lineage: Eukaryota > Viridiplantae > Streptophyta > Pinopsida > Cupressales > Cupressaceae > Sequoia > Sequoia sempervirens. The sequence goes on along the minus strand of VDFB02105785.1, from coordinate 438,113,714 downwards.
TTTGTGAGATTGAGGATGTGTTTCCCATGATATAGTGCCCTTTTGGATTTTGATGTATCTCATCCTACTTTTGGATATCCTTGTACACATGGGCATTATGACATTTTTGATGATATATGATATGCAGCGGTGATTATGATCTAAATGTTGATATGCATTTGATTTCCCTATTATGATATGCAATGTTGTAAATTTATTTAATTTCTATGTGATGATAATGATTATGCAATGTGATGTGATTTGGATGATGTGTAATGCAAATGAATGAATGTGCATGACTTCAAATTTCCAAGGCCTTAAGCTTGAATAAGTGAGTCTGTCCAAATTCCAAAAGTTGTGGGAAGACTACAGTAGATTGATCTCTTAAGCTTCATTACTCTGACATATTTCCCAACTTTCTTGGAAATCTGAAGAGACTCATTTATTTAAGCGTAGTGGATGACATGATTTTGATGTTGGAAATGATATGCAATGTACATGTCCTTTATTATTTTCTTTTGTATTTTCTGAGGAAATATTATGATGGAATGTATGAATGTAAATGAGATGAGAATGTTTTCTAACATATGCCAATGATAATGCAATGGATGTGCAACTAAATGAGAATGATGTGTTTTTGGTTAATGTCCAGTGTACTCAATCCATTAATAATAGAGATGACACCATTGCTAAATTGTTTCAGCATTGAAAAACCCCATAAATACACATGCAATACTAACATGAATGCAGTCTAACTTAACTATGCAAATCTTGTATTCAAAAGTTGTCATTTATATTAACCAATTTGTTGTGCTCTTTATCATCATTAGGCCTTTAAAATGTTAAAAGTGAGTACAAGCATTGATGGCATAGTTTAGACCAAGATGACTTGAGTACTACTTTCATGATGTTTTAAAATTGCAAGTTAACACAAGCATCTAAGTATAATTAAACCGAGATGACCTAAGCATTGCTTGCGTAAACAGACAAGAGTTAATCTTTTTCCTATGCAAATTCAGAATGTCGTTACTAATACTTTGTAGCGCATGTCTCACGACAACTTGCATAATAATAATGATAAACTCACAGACAACAGACAAAGAAAAATCATACTCCTTCCTTTCTCCTCTAGTTTGATACATCATTGAGGACTCGAGAGATATGATATCAAAAATAAAAGTAGAACAATTTGAACTTTCATGAATAACGTGGTAAACCCTTGATTCAAAAAGATCACCATCCATTTGAAGTTTGCGTTTGTAACGTTGGTCCGATGATTGTTTTCCTATTGATTCAAGCTCTGAGTTTATTTTCCCCTAGTGAGTGCAATATTTTTCCCCCAGTCCAGGGTGAGACATTACCATGATGACCAAGACCTAACCTAAAGACCTATCCTAGGGGCCTCGGGGGATGATGAATAGATTAGCCTTGCCTACGTTATACACATAGAGACCACGTAGTTCGACTGACGACACGACCAAGATTTACAAGACAAAACTATGGACATTGTGGACACCTAAAAGACTGGCCTAAATGTGTCGGGGGACAATCAAAGATCACCCTTACCTACATTCAAAGCTCAGAGACGACGTAGTTTGAATAATGACTATGTTTTTGACTTTTTGAATTTTTGACCTGTTTTGGGATTTTGACATGTTTTGAATGTTTTTGGATTTTGATATGTTTTGAATGTTTTTGGATTTTGATATGTTTTGAATGTTTTTGGATTTTGATATGTTTTGAATGTTTTTGGGATTTTCAATTTATCAACCTTGAGAATGTACAAGAATCCAATCCAATGTAGGACATGCCCCCAATGCGATACGATAAGACAAACTAATTTTTAGAATGGGCCGAGTAATACCAAGGGATACCATGATACAAGCACTGGATCAAGCTATGGTGCGAACATGGAAGCATGACAAATGCAAAGATGGAAGCATGATGGATGAATGATGCAAAGCAAGTCACATAGCCCAAAATAGATGGAGAGTGCTTATTTTACACAAGGTGCCTGTTTGCCAGGTTTTCACCAAGGTACTTGCCCAAAGTGCCACCGAAGTGGTTTTCACAAGAGGACGATTCTTTTTCTTTACTATTTTCAATCCTTTTTTTGATTTTTTTTTGGATTTTGCTTCTCTTTTTTTTTTGTGTATTTTTTTATAGGACATTTTCTGATGTTTTTGGTATTTTTCCAGGACCTTTACCAATGCACTTGATGAGCTAGGTGTGAAACCTTTTGAGATGCAAGTTTTTGAGGGGTTTGTCAAACAGATCCCCTTCTGGTGTAGATAACTAATATGCTCCTGATCCAAAGACTGATACTATAATAAAGGGACCCAACCAATTAGGTTCAAATTTCCCCTTCTCTCGATCTTGTTGATTACGAGGATTTTCTTTTAAGACCAAGTCTCCCACCTGAAATGCTCTAGGTATTACTCTATGATTGTAGCTCCTAGATATCCTTTTTTGATAAGCTTTTAGGTGATCAACTGCATGTTGTCGGTGTTCATCCAACAATTCTAATTCTTGTAGCCTAGATACTCTGTAATCCTCGTCTGAAATAATCCCTTTAAGTGACACACGTAGGGATGGTATCTCAACCTCAATAGGTAGAATAGAATTTGATCCATAGACAAGAGAATAGGGTGTTGCTCCTGTTGAGGTACAAATACTGGTTTTGTAAGCCCACAATGCCGAGTTTAGTTGAACATGCCAATCACGTCCAACTTCATTGACGATTTTCTTCAAAATCTTCAGGATAGTCTTGTTTGAGGCCTCTGCTTGGCCATTCCCTTGGGGATAGTAAGGTGTAGAAAACCGATGTTGGATATGGAATCTTTCACAGAGCTCTTGAACATCTTGATTCATAAAGGGTTGGCCATTGTCTGTAATGATAGATTGAGGAACACAATACCAATAGATGAGATAATTTAGGATGAATGAAGAGATTTTTTTCTTGGTGATGGTGATTAGAGGAATGACTTCAATCCACTTGGTGAAGTATTTTGTGGCTGTGATTATAAAATTATGTCCATTGGAGGAAGAGGGGTGAATCTTACCTATGAGGTCTAATCCCCACTGACAAAAAGGCCATGTAGTTGTGAAAGGATGCAACTCTTGTGTCGGTGCATGTATCAAGTTTCCATGAATCTGATATTTGGAACACCTTTTGACATATTGAAATGACTCTTTCTCCATATTTGGCCAGTAATACCCCAATCATAATAATTTCTTAGCTAAGGTTAAGCCACTTGAATGTGTGCCACAGATACCTTCGTGAACCTCTTGTAAAGCGATTTCAGCTTCATTATGTTCTAGACACTGAAGAAGAGTACCATCCAAACCTCATCTATAAAGCACATCAGCTATTAGGGTGTGGTGAGCTGCTTGTCGAATGAAGTTTCATTTTTTGTTTCGAGATAAGTTAATTGGAAGGGTATTGTCTTGCAAGTAGGTATGGATCTCTCCATAAAAGGAAATTTGAGGGTCGACAATATGGCATATCACTTGGGATTTTGGATCTTCATAGGCTAGGTTGGACACTTGTTCTACCATGAATTCATAACGTCTTCGTTGTTCAGGTATCTGCAAGAGAGAAGCAATGGTGGTCATTGCATCTACAACTTTGTTTTCTATTCTAGGAACTTGTGCAAACTTGATCTCAACAAAGTACTTTTTGAAATCATCCACCATCCTCTTGTAGGGAAGCAACTTGTCATCCTTTGTTTGATAATCATCGTTGACTTGGTTGATGACTAGTTGTGAGTCACCATAGACTAGCAATTATGTGATTTTCCATTCAATGTACCTATCTTGATTCCAATGATCAATGCTTCATATTCAGCTGTGTTGTTGGTGCAGGGGAACATTAATCTATAAGATTTAGGAATTGTGTATCCTTGCGGTGAGACAAACAAGATTCTTGCGCCTAATCCATGTTGTGTATAAGAGCCATCAAAGTATAGCAGACACTGTTGTGTAGATATGGTTAGGATATCATTATCAAGGAATTCAATGTTCATTGGATTATTATTTGGTAATGGTGCTTCAGCTAGTTGATATGTTATGGCTTGACCTTTAATTGCTTTCTTGTCCATGTATAGGATGTCGAACTCACTCAATATCATGACCCACTTGGCTAACCTCCTTGTTAAAGCAACTTTGCTGAGTAAGTACTTTAATGGGTCAATTTTGGCAATGAGTTTGATGGTGTGAGTCAGCATGTAGTGCCTCAATTGTTGTGTAGAAAATACAACCGCTAAGCAGGATTTCTCAATAAAGGTGTAATTGATCTCATAACCATTTAATTTCTTGTTGATATAACAGATGGCTCTCTCCCTTCCTGTAGAATCTTCCTGTGCTAATAAGGCTCCCAAAGATATCTTGGTTGTTGCAATGTATAGTAATAATGATTTTCCCTTGACTGGTGGTATCAACACAGGCGGTGTCATCAGGTATTGCTTTAGTTGACTAAAGGCAGCTTCACATTTTTCATCCCACTTGAAAGAGACATTCTTGTGTAATAAGTGGTTGAAAGGATGAGTTTTATCAGCTAGTTGTGCGATGAATCTTCTGATGGACTGGAACCTTCCTTGTAATGATCTAAGTTGACTGATGTTTTTAGAAGGAATTTCCATGATGGCTTTGACCTTTCCAGGATCCACCCAATGCCTTTAGTTGAGACAATGTATCCCAAAATTTTAGCTAATGTTACACCAAACACACATTTCTTGGGATTTAACCTCACATTGAATTTTTCCAATCTTGTGAATATTTTGTCTAGGATCTCTAAGTGTCCTTCTCTAGTGTAGGATTTTTCCAACAGATAATCTACATAGTCTTCCATAAAAGTACGCATCATGTCATGGAAGATGGTAGTCATAGCTCTCTGATATGTAGCTTTAGCATTTTTCAACCCAAAAGGCATCACATTCCAGCAAAAAGTGCCCCAAGGACATGTGAAGGTCGTTTTATCTTGGTCTTCAGATGCTATCTTTATTTGGTTGTATCTTGAAAATCCATCCATAAGTGATAACATTTTGTGCCCAGCAGTCAAGTCTACAATCAAATCAATGTTTGGTAGAGGAAAATCATCTTTTGGACAAGCTTTGCTAAGATCTTTGAAGTCCATGCATATCCTAATGCTCTTATCTGGTTTGGATACTGAAAAAATGTTTTATATCCATTCGACATAGTCAATAGATCTTATAAATCATACATCTAATAGCTTTTTCAACTCAGCTTTCACCAAAAGGGTGATATGGGGATGCATTTTTCTCATTTTTTGCTTTACCAGTTTTACTCTAGGTGGTAATGATAAATGATGCATAATGAGTTTTGGATCTATGCCTGGCATATTAGCATATGACCAAGCACAGTTGATTTATAGGGTCTTCACTATTTTGGTTGTACCAACATTGATGGATTGTGTAGGTTCTATTAGTACTGAAGATCTCTCTTGATAGTATTCTAGGAGTGTCAAACCTTCCATCTCTTAGTGCCTCACGGAGGTTTTCACCTTGAGATATGCTCTTTGTTTTTACTTTTTCCTAATTAATAGTGTCATCAGATGGTTTTCACTATTAGACTCATTTCTTATATTTTTCATTTCGTAGCTGAAAGGTTTGACACTCCCTTCATCAGGAGCTTCGTTCTGAGATTCAATGGTAGAACATGTTTTAGGATTATCAGAACATAGGAAGTTCATGAGGGCATCATCATTTGAAAAGGTGGGTATGTCAAGCGTCTCATTTTGATCCCAATTAATTAGTTCAGGATGCATTAAGGACAAGGAATCATTAGATTGGCCAAGGTCATAAGGTGTAAGCATCAAGATAGCCAAGTTGTCAAATTGTCCAATGAGGTCTAGGATGTTACTCTCTTCCAACATGTTTATCTCACTCGAAGAATGATCGTCTTCACTTGAGTCAACGACATACTGCTATCCATATTCAAGGGGTCTAGAACCAAAACTTTGTCCTTTCATACAAATTGGTGTATACTTTTGGATTACATCGATCTCTTTGACGTGGCAAGATTCCTTAGAGAGGGAGTCCCATTCATATTCATTGGAATCTGTTTCATGATCCTCACTAGCCTGTAGCTGTAAGATTCTTTTGACAACTCTTTGAGTAGCTTCCTCTTTTGAGTCTTCCCTGTATCCTAGTCCTATTTTGTCTTTGGGATTCATTTTGATGAGCTGTATTGGTTCACTGATGCCTTCTTTTCTTTTAGCCAAAGGACCATTTCCCTCATATCCCATTTTTTTTAGGATTGTCTGACCTTTTCCATACTTATCTATGCATATATTGGACACTGATACTTGTGAAGGTTCTTCATCTTTGTATAACTAGTTCAGGACATCCATGTCTTCTGATTCCTTCGCTTGAGTGCTTGCTTTTATAAACTTCCCATCAAAGAGCATGATGGGTTGTAAATATTGTTGTCTTGAGGTGGATGGTTGTCCATGTGACTTAGGAGAAGATGAAAGTTGTGATAAGTATGAAGATTTCTCAAATGAGTATTATTCCCCCATACCCTTGTCTTTTATTTGGATTTTTTTCAATTGTTTTGATAATGCATCAAGCTGACTTCCATTGTTGCATGAAATAGAGTCAACGACCCCTTTGTCTTTTGATTGAACCTTTTCCTCATACTATCTTGATGAAGAACCCACTGTAATTTCTTTGTTTGATGGATCAGAGTTGATGACTTCTCTATTCTGTGGTACAAAGGTATCTTGACTTGTTTTGAGTGCATTGCACTATTGGGGATTGTTGGAATTTGCAGCAATGGTGACCTCATGTCCATTGAAAGGAAATTTCAGGCACTGATGATAGGTTGATGGTACCACTTGCATTTCATGAATCCATGGTCGTCCCAAGAGTATGTTATATGTCAATTCCTTGTCTAACACTTGGCACACTATGTCTTTGATGATTGGTCCCACTTGAATGGGTAAAATGATCAATCCTTGGGAGGATCTTTCTTCATCATCATATGCTTTTATGGTGATTTTCCTTCTAGGATCAATAGCATTTTTAGAATATCCTAATGCACAAACAAGCTTGAGAGTGCAGATATTTAGGCCTGCTCCTCCATCTATAAGGAAACGTTTGTCGCGATGTTCATGGATTAAGACTTCAATGTGGAGAGCAACATTATGCGGATGGGTGGTGGATGCATCATCATGTTCAGAGAATGATAAGCAATGAGGTGTAGTCAAATGTCCCACCATAGCTTGAAATGTATAGACTTCCAGATTGTTTGGTAATGTGGTGGCAACTAAATCTTGTTCCAGGATTTCTTTGTGTGCCAGTGAAATCTTGAGAAGTTCCAATATGGATATTTGAGCGGGTATCTTCTGTAACTGATCAACGATGTTATATTGAGTTACAAGAAAAGTAGTCATTTTGGACGTGGAAGGGGTAGCTCCTTTCAATGTTACCTTGGCTTGTCCTCTTGCAATCGCATTGATAGGTATATTGTCTTGATTTTTTATCATTTTAATGACGCTAATTTTATTGTCATTCATGTCAATGTTAGTGCCCAGATTTCTAGGTACAAGGTCATTGATTTGATGTGAGATGGTTTCATCATTGTGTTGCGTTTCAGTAGTGGCATCCTTCCCTTGGCTTCAGATTTCACTGTCTTGGATGGAATTCTCAACCATCTCAATACAATGAATGGTAGAATCATAAACATAGTTTATATTCTTTCCTTTGGTATTTGATGTAGAGGACTCTCCCTTTTCATAATTAGGTAAAGGGTTCTTGAACACTCCCTAATCACTGTTTGTTTGGGGTCCTTCAATGTGTACCTTTTTGTTATCAATGAGATCTTGGATCGCGTGTTTTAATTGCCAACAATCTTTCGTCATATGACCCTTATTTTGATGATAATCACAGTAATGGGCATCGTTCCACCAAAAGGGTTTGACTTGTGGATCCCAGTTTCATGCTTCTAGCACTGTGATAAGATTAGCCTTGATAATTTCCTTTAAGGCAGAATCTAAGGATTGTCCCAATGGTGTAAATTTCTAGTGATTGGAAGGTTTTGGAAATGGTGTTGCTTTAGTCCCCAGATTAGTCTGATTGTTGTTTTGGCTAACATTTGGAGTGTTGGGAGGATTGTTGATCTTATTAGTCTTGGTGGCAGCTGCTGTTAGGTTCAATACTGGTTTTGTATTTTGATTTTCAGCTATGACCTCATTGTTACCCATGTTCTTGTTTCATTGCCAAAATTTAGGTTTGTCCCCACCATTGTAGTTGTTAGAGGAAGTGGATGAATTGCTTTCATTGTATACTTTAATGACCCCTCTTTTGACGAAGGCTTCTTCGATTTTAAGTCCATTTTCAATCAATTTTTTTAAGGTAGGGGGACATTGTAATTCCAATCTATAACTCATCTCATTGTTTAGGTTGTCAATGAAAATCTCTATATTTTCCTTTTTGGGTACGGGATGAGAATACCTTGCAAACAATCTCCTCCATTTTGCAAGAAAATGAGGAAGGACACCCTTTTTCTGTTTCAAGTTGCAAAGGTCTTTCATGGTGATACCATGTTGGATGTTGTAAGAGGATTGAGTGAGAAACATATTGACCAACTCTTCAAATGTGTTGATGGGGGGTGTAATCATTGAAAACCATTTAAGGCATGTCCCTCCTAGAATTCATGGAAACAATCTCATCAAATAAGTTTCCTCATGCACAAATTCTAGACTCATAGTTTGTAATTCCCTTACATGATCTAATGGATCAGTTGCACCATTGTATTCATCATACTTTAGAAATTCACTATGTTTAGGGAAAGGAATCATGTTGATGGATTGATTAAAGGGATAAGGACAAATGTCCTTGATCAAGTATCATCTCAAAGTTCCCCTTTGCATATCTAGAACTTGTTGTTCAAGGTTCTTCATTTGGTGAGTTAAAGAAACCATTTGTTTTGTTTCCTTTTCAGGCTTTTGGGGAGGTGCTTTTAAGATATTGATATCAAAATCAGGGGGAATTTTGACTCCTTGATTGGCTAACATTAATAGATATTTTTCCCCATCTCTTTCAAAAATATTTTCCAAAAACTTATGGAAGTTGGGGTCTTGTTCCGCTTGTCAGATATCCTCATCATTTATTTCTTCCCCTTGAGTGTTGTTGAGTCGAGGAATAGAGATTTCTTTTGCATCAGCCATGTTGCTAGGGATCTCACTATTTTGAGGTTCAATGTCGGGAATTTCAATGTTGGGAGTTTCGATATCGAAAGTTTCACTACTCAAACTTCCTATGTTTTCCATTTCAAAGTTGGGTGTTCCAAATTCCTTGTCCTTGAGTCTTCTCTTTTGTGATCTCATTTGGACAGGCATACAAGTGTTATGATTTAGACTAAGCTTTGATCTAAGTTTGAAATAGTTCCAAGGATTACAGCTAAGTCAAACAGAATGACAAATTCTATTGATTAGACTAAGTTTGATTTGATTGCATGACATAGTTTTGTGATTAAAGGATGAAAAATGTCGAAGATGAAACTAGGTTGTACAAACAAAGATGTGATAGATTGTGATGATTTAGGCACTTTGAGATGTTTAGATCTAGGTTTAGTTTGAAAAGTTCCACTTGTATAGGTCTATTTCGACACATTTAGACTTCTAAGGTATCTAAGGAACGATCTTGGACTCGGAGTTTTGATTCAAGAGGTGTAATTAAGGTACTCAAAATGTTGGAAAAGTCTTGAATTTTGGCAATAGTACATCATGTATAACTCTAGATTGTTTTTGCAAGCTCTCTTGTAAAAATTGAAGGTTAACCTTTCTCTAAAGTCGTAGAGCATAGACAAACATTTTTTATGTTGTTTTGGACTAAGAGGTTTGATCTTTGGTTTCTAATCTTGACCTTTCATGAAATTATTATGTAAACCACATATTTTGACTGTGTTTTTCCTAAGGAAAGGTTGAACACTGCTAAAAGGACTGATTTTCTGAAGATGGATGGACCTAAGTTACTGACTTGTCTACCTCAATGAATGTAGTTTTGAATCAAGGTTTTCACTTTCAAAATGTAACATTTTTTATGGTGTTTTTTTTAGTTTTGTTTTGAGGACACATCAAGCAAAATATACACTCCTAAGGCTGTGTAAGACTGTATTCTTTTAGATTCCACGTGGGTTTTACCCCAACTGCACTATCTTTAGCAAATGAATTTAGAAGCTTGGCTACACGGGCTCCCCCTTACAATGCATTCTCTTCTCAGGCCAACCAAGCTTCCAGTCCCCATGAAACTCCCATGGCGAACCAATCACCTCTACTAAAAACTGCGAGAATGTGGATGCCTTGGCAATGACCATTGCTACACCAAAGAATAGATAAAGGATTTTGGAAAATCTACAACAAGGGTTTTAATTTAGACATTCCGTTTGTAGGAAATGACCCATGTGGCGAGATTCCCTTTTGATCCATCTCGTTGGAGCCCTTCGTGTGATACTTGAACTTTCCCCAAGTATCCACATTTATATCCCGGTTGGAAGTTGCTTGGATTTAGCGTGTTACTGGTTGGGTCGTTCCCTTGGGTGATTACTTTTTCCCACAAGGCAAGCCCTCTAGGATAAACAAAAGCAAGCAAGTATACCCATAGTTCAATCGATCTTTATTTTGCATGAATAAAGAGAGAACTCATGCCATATACTCCATTTACACTTACACATAAACAAGAATTGGTCTAGCTTTTCGGATCAACCAATCAAGGGGAGAGCATATGCCTACCATCCATCACATACAAAAGACATGGTGTTTATTAACCCATTAATTAAGCTATGTTCCTAACTTAACCAAAAGGAAGCAAGATATTCATTAACCTTTTAATTAAGCTACATTTCTATCTTAACCAAAAGGAAATAAGTGAATAACATCCAACCCCTGCAATATGTTAGTAGTTTATGTTTTGAGTCTTTGACAGTGAATTCTAGGAAAACCTGTAAATGCACAACATAGAATGTGAGTTTATGATTTGGTAACAAACTGTAAGAGGCACCAAAACAGAGACAAGAGGTGCCAAAACAGAGGCAAGAGGTGCCAAAACAGAGACATAAAGCTCAAAAACAAAGTTAGACAAGCTAGAACTCCTTGAAACAATTTGCAAGAGGTGCCAAAATAGGTGCAAGAGGCACCAAAACAGGTGCAAGAGGCGTCAAAACTCCAAAAATAGTGCAGAAGGGTCCCAGAACAATTGAAAATGGTCTCAGAACAAGCTGCAAGAGGCACCAAAACTCAAGCAAGAGGCGCCAAAATAGGTGTAAGAGGCACCAAAACTCCAAAAGTGGCCCAAAATGGTCCCGAAACAAGTGAAAACAGTCTCGAAACAACTTGCAAGAGGCACCAAAATAGATGCAAGAGGTTCCAAAACTCAAACAAGAGGCCCAGAACAGTCCCAGAATAGGTGAAAACAGTCTCAGAGCAACTTGCAAGAGGTTCCAAAACTCAAACAAGAGGCGCCAAAACTCCAGAAACAACCCAAAATTTCCTCAAGACAGGTGCAAAAGGCTCTCAAGTCTTCAATTTGAACCTGCGATCACGAAATTTATAAAAAAAGTTAGCAACAAGTGAGGCAAAGGCCCCACGGTGGGTGCCATTTTGTGTGTGTGTTGAATGTGGAGAGTATTCTAACGTCAACACAAACCTTAGTGAGACAGTTTACATTCAAAGTTTGAAGTGAGTAAAACTACTCTATTCGTAATACAATCAAACCTTTCAAATACGTATCATTGTCCTCTATTTCTAGGGATTTATTAAACCGTTTGGCCCTCAAATTTCTATGGGCACAAAGGTTGTTATTTAAATGACTACCTATAAAACGAGATTTGATGCTTAATATGCAAGCTAAGATGATTTCTTTGTGCAAATGTGTGCTGAAAGGATTAGTGGTATGCTTCTAAATGAAACGAGATGATGGAATTGATGATGAATACAATGATAAACGAAGGATGATGTTGATGATAGATGAACAAGTGGAGATAAGTGAGATGATATGAAACTATAGTGAACTATCCATGATTATGCATACGATCAAATGCAAACATAAAGCAAACTAACCTAAAATGTAACTATGATGCAATGGGAATGATAAAATGTAACTATGAAGCAATTTTAAATTAATCTAAGATGAGAATGCAAAGTAACACATGATATGAAAACTAAGTATAAGACTCCATGAAAGCTCCAAGCTCCTAAGATAAACCTGCATAATAACTTTACTCAAATTGTGGATGATAAATGTTAAGGCAAGAGGGTGTATTTATAGGGTTTCTCAAGCATTTTGTGAGGTGGCACCTATCAACGATCTAGATTCGAAGGAGAAATAATAGACGGTGGAGATGAAAGGAATCAGGATGTTGTCCCCTTGACCAAATACTACATGCCATGTGTGTGGAGAGAATCCTTTGACCAATTGGAAACATGCCAAATGTATGGGATTCCCAAGTGTGTGAAACAAAGACCCATGTGCTCCAAATTTGTTGGAAGTGTGGGGGAATAAAGCCATGTGCTTTTTCCCATTGGTGGAAGTGTGTGAGGATAATTCTAATTAATAATTAGGCTTATTTATTTTCATGTGACCTTTATGAGGTGGCACACAAAACGCTGTAGAAATGTGCTCTAATTCTTAATCAGGATTAAGGTTAATTAAATAAACACGTTTAGGGTATTTTGTTTATTTAATTATTTAGAAGAATATGATTTAGGAGAATTAAAAGGAAAGTGAACAATATAAGTAAAGTAAGACCTTATTTATATGTAGTTGAAGCATTAATCTAATAGGTTGTATTTAATTAACTGAATGTGATGATCGTTTTTAGGTGTATACACTTGGCATGTTTTATCTATGGATTATGTTGATTTGTAGGTGCACCTATGAAGCCACTTTCCAGTCTGACTCTGTGGAGTCCCCTTACATTTGGGATTCCTTCATTGGAGATAACTTGGGGGATGCCTTATGGCAGGTCTGCAGGCTTGTAAGGCACTTACTTCATTGGGCTTCCTTCATGAGAGAAATTGGGGGTTGCCTTCTTGCATGTCTACAGGTTTGTGAGATGTTTTCATCCTACGGGATTTATCCATCGTTGGTCTAAGGGCCTTTGGTTTAATTTGTGCAACTTAATAGTTTTGTGGGGATATGGAGTCCTTTTGTTCAAAACTCCCCAGGGAGAGTACCTGTGGAGTGTTTTTCCTACCCTACACTTTCGAGTTTGCTAGATCGTGGTCTGCTCCCTCGATGGTTCAGGTATACATTTCTAACCCTACTAACTCTTTGATCTACTTTATCAAACACTCATTGATATTCGTGCTCGCTAAAGTGGGGGGAAAATTTATAGGAGCGAATTTGCACCCCTTAAGAAAATTCCCCTTTCACATACCCTCACCTTAGAAAATCAAATCCGAAGGTAAAATTCCACATCACCCACCTACCTTCCATCCACTTGGCATTTGTCTTGTGCGTCAGTGAGAGAATATTTGACCGGAATGAACACATGACATGTGGATGTCTGTGTGTCGCACTGTCGTCCTTGACGGATTCTTGCATTTGAAGTTGGTAGAGGCGTTACACACCTGATTGGGGTTGAATTATAACATCCCTCTTCGACCAATTGACCTAATAAATTCCTTATTCTTTCTCATCCCACCTTCAAAAAACATTCATTCTCACTTCATTTCAACCTCTACACATTCAATCACTCTCTCTTAGCATTTTCCACTTCACTTCTTCACCTTCAAGTAGCATTCTAACATTCCATTATGAGCATTGCAACAACTTTGAAAGTTCGTCAACTCCACATTACAAGTATGAGGCAAGCCATAGAAGTTGTGGGCTTGGAGTCTTGCAAGACCTCCCTTCATCATCGTTGTGACTGTGGTGACTTTGCCAAGTCCATAACTTGCATTCTCCTCCATTGGCTAGTGAGCTTTTGGGTGGAGGTGGTATTTACTCCTCTCCTTTGTGATTTGATAGAGTAGCATAGTATTGTTTTGTAGTATTCATTGCTATCTTTTCTTTCCTTTATTGCATAGTCTACTTCGTTGCTTTTTGGCTGTCCATGGAGGTGGAAACACCAAACCGAGGGTTTGACTGAGGCAGGCCCTATACAACCCCAACAATTTTCCCTATTTCTTGTGTGTAGGTGGATGTACACATGGAGCTAGTTGGCAAACTGGTGCCTTTGTGAGATCATCTTCATCACCCTAACTTTCATTTATTTGCTTTATCATCTCCGTTTCTATTTTTTGTAATTTCTTATTCTATTTTTCTCGTCAAAACCAACTAGCTAGGCTGTCAGTTAGTTTTTAGGCAGTTTGTATTACACTTTGTGTTTTCTGGCTGTATGGACGCTAGAATGTTATCGTCGTTGGACAGAGAGTTGTCTGAGGTGTAGTAGTGACTTCAAAAACCATCTCACCTAGCCTAAACCTGAACTTTGGGCCTGTAGAGTGACAAAAGTACTATATAGTGCTCTTCATTCTTGATCCTCACCCCAAGACATCTTTTAGAGTGAGGTAAGTTATGGAATCCCTCCTCTCTTGGCTCTCCGTGACTTGGATCCTTGACGTGGTTGGTCCCCCTCTCTTACAACTATTATGTATGTAATTAATCCAAAAATTTAAAATATGTTACTTTGAAATTACTCGCCTATATATATTTTTTATTTTAACATTTAACAAATAATGTCTAACATGATTTTCTTATATCCAATAAAGAATGTTTAATGCAAGCATCTTGAAAGAATAATCTAATTGGTTTGTTGGATACCTATCTATAATTTCTACTTGATTTGGTTCAAAAAACTCTATCGAAAATTTGAATGTTTGTTTACTTGATTTGGTTCAAAAAAAATTATTGAAGATTTGAATGTTTTCTATATTTAATTGAGAAGGTTATTAATGGGACAACATCTCCCAGAGAATTTATTTTCCCTCTAAAAGTTATCAAATTGACTAGCAACAATAACTGCTAAAAAATTTCTTGTTTGCAAACCACAACAAAACAAGACTCTTTCTCTAGATAATTAATGTGTTTAAAATTTGTATGGGTGATCCCACAATACTGGTTTACAATTTTTGGCCAAATTGGACATTGAACTAAAAAAATTTAACCAAATCTTCACTCCTGGGCACCTATAGCGGCTAAACCGTGAAGAATTTGAAGATGATGCAAACTAGTGATTTGTGACATTTTATCTGTAAATTCTAAATATATATTTTTAAAAAAATTTGGAATCAGATTGCACTTCTTTTTCCATCTCCTTCAAAAACTAGTTTTTAACAATAAACACCATTTTTAAAGAGTGGTGTTCTGACTAACACATAAAATTTCTATGAAGGATAAAATTCTATTTTTTTAATTTAGATTCATAACTATGATATCTAGTGCATGGAAT
This sequence comes from Sequoia sempervirens, assembly GCA_007258455.2. NCBI lineage: Eukaryota > Viridiplantae > Streptophyta > Pinopsida > Cupressales > Cupressaceae > Sequoia > Sequoia sempervirens. The sequence goes on along the minus strand of VDFB02105785.1, from coordinate 438,098,321 downwards.
TGGTTTCATAGAATTTCATTGAATATTTTTTTCTTAATTAAGTTTCAAAGTCAAACCACTACAATTTAAACATGATTTATTGGCTAAATCATAACTCTATTTGTATGTATCAAAATTCAATTTTTTTGTTGGATCAAGGAAATCAATATCTAGTGCATAGATATTTTTCTAATTTTTTGATAATTTGCTATTTTTCCACATGTGCGAACAAAGAGCTTGATTTTCAATGAAAAACATGTATTCACAAGAAGTAAAAAATAAATGTAATAATCAAATTAAATTTATTTAAAATTATATTTTTTGGGAAGCTTATAATAAGGACTACATACTCACAAAAATAAAATTTAAATGAATTCATCCAATCCCCCAAAAGGTAAATCAAAAGTGGTTTTTTATCAGCATTTTGATGGATTTAAAGGAGACTATGTTATAGGTGTGGTTTAAAACTAGCAAGGTTCTATCCAAGGGGGTTTGAGCTACTCAGACTTGCCATCTTCCATCAACTACTCTCATATTTGAGATCATGAGTGTTTCTTGCCACTTAGCATGAGCACTTCAAACTCAAATTAGATTGAATACATTTCAAATGATTTTCAATTAATTAATAAACATGATCAAAAGTATATTTTTTGAATTAGATAAACAATAGTTCAAGAGAGATAAATTCATTTCTTCATAAGGGTGGTTGTGACTAATAGTCTCCAACACCTCTTATACCTTTTCTTCTACTACCTCTATAGTTTTTTCTATCTACATTTACACCTCTTTATGACTACATATGAAACCAGTGTTGCCATCTTGGTAATTTGTTTAGTTATGTTGTAAAAATCTAAAGTTTTGTTCTATACATTTTAGACAAAGTCTATAAAGAATTTGTTGATTTAAGGTTTGCCACAATGCTTGTGCATCTAGTATTGAATTTGTGAAGATGATAAAATTTTCTTAAGTATCAATTAAATATTTATTGATTTAAGTTTTATATATATTACATAAGAAAGGAAAAAATAAAACTATTAAATTTAATGATATTCAAAAATAATAAATATTTTTAATTTGATAACTTAGTTATGTTAATTTTTTTATGGATTGGTTAGGAGTTCAATCTAAGATCTCCCATTTGTTGTCAAGTGCTCTACCACTAAGCTATCAACACTCTTGACGACCAATCCATCTTTGGTTCAGGGGTGGCTCATTTTACTACACCCCCTTGAACCACACTATAGGTACACAAGAATCTTAGCTTGGCCTAGTTGTACTAATCTAAGCTCTGATACCATATTAATTTTTTTATGGACCACCTAAGAGTCTAACCTAGGACCTCACATTTGCTATAGGGGTGCTCTACCACTGAGATATCGACCTTACTAGTGACCAATCCATTTTTGGTTTAGATGTAGCTTAGTTTTCAACAAGTTGAAACCTATTATCTATATTATGCAACATACTTGAATGTGATGTTAAAGTAAAATGCCTAAAAGTTTCATCTAAATTCATTTTCCTATTTCATTACATTAATGTCAAACCCATCCTTATAGTTCACAACCCACTAATTCACTTGCTAATTAGAATCTTTTGTTGTCATACTTATCTTTGTTTTTAACATTTACCTCATCCATGCCTCTATAAAGAACATTTATTTTTTTGTTAAATTTATGTATTTTTTGATGTGCATACTTTCAATTGTATTCAATTTTGCTTCAAAATTTCTTTTTTATTTTTATAAATTTAAATGAATGTATAAATTCGTTACTTAACACATTTAAAACATCTATATATTTTAATTCATTTCTTTTTAATAAATAACAAAATTATGATAATTATAGTACACAAACATTATAATCCAAAGACCCAAAAACAAAACTTTCCTACTTAATATCATTACACCACCATCATATGAACAAAATGTTACGCCTCACATGATGCAACTACCTACTAATTATTAAAGTTGCCCATAAAAAACAGCAGGTCCTTCGATCATAAACGGTGGCATCCATCTTAACGGAATAAATGGTGACAGAACCGTTCAAGGGAGCGATGCGGACCACTGCCAAGGTAGATATAAAAAAAGAAAAAGGTTCGCGTGCCGAATAACCTCAGCACTTCTTTATGTGACGTCAATTAACAGAATAGTCTGTTGTCACGAATTTTGTTACAGGCCAAAAAGTAGTTTACCAACCTAAGAGAAATGATAAGTATTACGTTCGTTGGAAGGAAAGAATCCACACTGCAATTATGTAGCCAGCTCAATATGCAACAAAATTAATTATACAGACAGTTAAACCGATGGTTTACAACTGTTTTCGAATCACTAAGACAGCTGATTCCTCCATTATTATAAAACCGATGGGCGACACAACGAATCTTACATGCTACAAAAGGAAATTGAAAGAAAAAACGAATGTGGGAACATAATACATGTCTAGCCTGTAACTTATTTCTCCACTGATGACGTATGCACATGAAGAATGAAACAGACAGAGGCAATTGAGCTCAAACAGACTGGAGATCACAGAATGTAGCCAAAGAAAAAGATGGCTCGAAGTATTTTCCGCTCAAAATCTGCTTGGTGAGGAGCCTGTTCGCCTCATCTGTCCAGTGAACTCCATCCCATGTTACATGGGCTGCTGGATTAGCGCAGGCCTCCGCCGTCACAGCTTGCCCTTTAATGGTGCCGCTTGATCCGCACTGCACTGCGTAGTCGTAGTTGTAGTTGCCTCCTACTCCACAGCAAGCTTTTGTAGTCTCTTGGAAACCTAAACCCAAAACCAAGTAAATCAGATTTTGTTTTGGGTGAAACAGGTATCTTAGAAATAATTTATAGGTTCAGAGTCCATCATCAAAAGTTTTTGGATTTGATTGCGTTAGCGTTTCATATTTTATGATCCATCATTATAATGGTATGAATTAATCAGAAAAATGTTGAAAAAAATATTTACACAATTAAATCCAAAAACTTTCTCGAAACATCCATTTGATTGCGTAAACATATTTCATATAATCCATCATTAGAACAATGCAAACTTGATTGCCTAAACATGTTCCATATGATCCATCATTAAAACAATATGAACTTAAAGATCCGTTGTGAAAAATATTTACACAACTAAATCCAAAAACTTTCGGAAAACATTCAACCACGTTACCATATTTGGAAGGACTGGCAAAGAAGTCGTAGACAATGTCGTAGGTGTTAACGTAGATGATGGAGGCGTCGGTTAGCTTTCTGCGGAGATTTGCGAGCTGCGCTCGGAGGATTCTGTTGTAGAAGACGACAGCGTCGTTGTATGAGGTGGAGCAGCCGTATTTGTCGAAATCACTGGGTGAGAAGTAAGTGAGCCAGAATGAGCCGCAGCCTTGTGGTGCCACGTCCTTTACTAGGACTGTCCTTGCCCCCTCGTCGTATAATGCCTGTACAGTTTGGTTCAGTATCCAGTTTATCAAATGAATTTTGCATTAACTTTAGGTTTTGCTCACCTGCACTGCTCCTGCAATTCCCCTGGCGACTCTGGGAAGCATGGTCTGTTTGACATCGGAAGGGGTGAGGTTGAGGTTCATGTATCCGTAGCTGAAATCGTTGCCGCCTATCTCTAGAACGTAAATCCCTGTTTTGAGTGACTCCTCGCTTGGAAGATAATCCAGAGGACCTGCCACATAAGATCATTGTTAAGCTTAACCATGTTGGAAATCACTCAAATGGTTATTTGCTTTCTTGACTGGTAAACTATGAAGATCCTTGCTTTCAGGCAGCCGATATTCACCTCATTCTCGTATAAATATGTTAAGTAATTATCTTATTTTAAAATGAAATTTGGTTTTTCTTTAATCTCTGTTGAACCATTTTTCAACTGTTCAATTTTGAATGTTTTGTCAGTCATATTCTATTATTATGGTTTACAAGAACTTATATTTTTCAACTTTAAGAGTCTGCCAGGCACTCAGCGCAGATCTAGATAAAACTTATCTTTTTCAACTTTAAGAATCTGCCAGGCACTCAGTGCAGATCTAGATAATATTCAACCAACTCAATTTAAAAAGGACTCTGCAGTTAAGTATTTATAATTCCTCCTTTTAACTTTGGTGAGCCTTAAACATAAACTTTGACAAATAGAATGGGAATCTTTCGGTGAAATGGGGAAGAGGGAGTAAGAGAACAGGTTGGCTCTGACATGTAAGTGGAGTATGGCTATACAAAACATTGGAGGTGGCACCTCTGGCCTACTAGATCTGGAGTACTTTACTGTCTTTACAAAAAAAGTTATCTCCTACCGAACCTCAACCTACCCTAAAAAAGTTGCAGCACTGAATAAGTAATATTGGTACCTTATTGAAAATTTAGATTGATTTAAACATAAGACTGAGCACCGTTTAGATTGATTTTGAATTTAAGTATATTGCTGAGTTGCAGTAAAATGTTTTTAGAATCCAAGGATTGTAGTTTTGTTGATTGATCATACTTTGTGAGGGTGGTGATATGTTCATTGATTACCCCATCCACCAAAACTCAAATATTTTGAAACAGTTTAACAGTTAAAAAGTTAAATGACAATTTTATCCCTTACACAACAATCTGATGAACTGGTAAAAGAGCTTAAATCAATTTGTACCGTGTGTTTTGATGCTATCAAGAACCTTCTGCTTGAAGACCTTGAACTGATTGATTTGGACAGTGAGAGAAACAGGTGCAATGAAGGAGGTCTCTCTAACAGTCGCACCAGCAGCAGCAAAGTTCACTCCATGCCCGAAGTTCGATCCAACAGACTGCAAATACGGGCTCAAAAACGGCAATCCCAGGGCCGTTGCTGTCATTCAGTGGACCCACATTTAGAAATTGCAGTTAAAAACATAATAACAAAAACCAGAGCCAACACTAATGGCGGCTCTGCTTAAACATTTGCCTTTTTATTGCTAACATTTTCAGAGCCACAACTGACCAAGCCCCCAATCATATCAAAAAAGGGTAAGTGAAAATCAAGAACAAAACCAGCAGAAGTTTAAGCAAAGCCCAATACAACTTCCATTCACATACCAAAGAAATCAACAGAGAGCCTTCCATCACTGTAGCGCCCCACCGGTTTTCCAAAATAGGTCTGCCCATAAGGGGGACTCTCTGCAAGCTCATTGTAAGGAAACACATAATGAATAGCCCCTGTGTCTGATGTGGAGTCCCCAAAATTAAAAATTGCTGGATAATTGCACACTCCATGACAAACAACTGGCAGAATGGCCAACACCACTAAAAACCAGCTTCGGCTGAAACCCATTGCAATAAAAGCTGCTGCCAAATTATCAGCGCTGCACTAATTGCTATTCAATGTGTAAATGCAAATTGCAGCTTTGAGAAGCAAGCTCACATCATATATAAAGAAAAAAACCCATCATTAGAATACTCTAAAACATTATTAATCGGCACAGTAAAGCATATTCCAGGGGAACACATTGCCAAAATGCGGTGTCATACAACTACTGTACAGACAATTTTAATTAGATTAGAAACTAAAGATTATTTCACGGTTCGAATCGCAGGCCAAGAACAACCCCACACGTGTTGCATAGAAACAAGAGAGAAGGTAGAGTATGCACAATTAAAGCTTAGCGTGCCGTCCTGTCTGCGATTTATGACGTCAATGAAATTGTCGGCTTGGAAATAATTTGTCTCGTTGTTGGGAAATTTAATTTCCTCCACCAGAAAGAATTGCTTTCCTCAACCGATTTCACGTGCATGCAAACAAGTGCATGTGCACGTCGTTGTTGTTGCATGATAAAATACAGAGGAATTAGAACGTGAAAGGTGAGTGTAATAAATATGTTTGGCATGAAGCACCGAACCGAAATCTTCATTCCAGAAAAAACATTCTTACACCACTATTTTTTCACCATAATGGAATTTTGATTTTGTTTTTAAACCATCATGTGATTTTGATTTCTGTCGAAACAAAACTGACATTTACGGTTAAAATACAGTTTGTCATCCACTAAAATTGCGCTTCTATAGTTGAATAGGTAAAGTATTGGGTTTGTACAAGAAAGATAAGTTCAATCATGATTGCCTTCTTAAAAAACAAAGAAGATTGAATCATGAAAAAATTAAACAATGTTGAATTGCGATTGCCATTATTATGTAAAATTTATTAAATTTATGAGGTACATTTTATAATGTGATGGTTAAGTGGTAGTATTATTATGGTCACCAAGGTTCACACTCTTATTGGGCTATTGTGACTACGGACCTTGTGCCCTCGCTGATCCAATGTGCTCGTAGGGTTTGAACCTTAGTGTTGATGTTGTTGGCGTTCATGCCAAGTGACTTAGTGCTCCATATTGTGCTCCAGACTTCGGTTGGGCTATGGTCTTGCGGACTCTCACTTCTTTGTCCTAATTAGACTATTGTGCTTATGGGTCTGAACAATTCATATTGATGTTATGCGTTTATGCGGAAGATGAAATCCTCCATGCATACATCATTAAACTATAAAATTTAAATTACATCATTCTAACTAATCCAATAGAATTCATAAATTTGTTAATTATAATTTTTTTTTCCACCACTAAACAATAAAAAATTCAATTTCATCATCTCTACCTAATCAACAAAAGCTTTACCCTTATAAAATAATAGACAAATAACATTGTTACTATCATTCGAGTTTGATTTTAACTTTACATTTAAGGCTTGAGGGGATTGTATCATTCGAGTTTGATTTAAACTTTACAACCATATCATCATTGGCTTCAGCGCTTTGATAATGACTAAGCTGGTCCACCTTTATTTTTCTTCCAAGTTTGTTTTATATATTTTCTCTTTGGCGTAAAGAAATCGGTAGTCTTCGCATCTTCTTTCAATATTGTACTAATATATAAATACTATTGAATTTCATATTGAAATGTCTTTAAAAAGATACATAATATTAATGTGTTTCCCTGTTTGAAAGCACGGAGGTATAACATGCAACGAATCTCCTTTATTTGACTCAAGGGGTGTTAGAAAATTTAGAATATGAAATTAAATTTTCCGTAGTGTATATTTTCATTTTAATACCACAAATAAATAAAATCTCTCTTTAATTAATAAATGCAATTAATTACAATAAATATATAAAAATTTAATATAAATAAAGATATTTAGTTTTGAAATTGATTATGTAGATGAATAGTATTGTAATTGTTCATAACTGATTTATCGTTATTAGATGACGAATTGTTAATATATTATCATTGTTTTCATTCTATACTATTTTAAAATATTTTTCAATTTTCAATTATCACAAAATTGATTTGTCATGGTGATTTGGTCGATATTACATAAGATCAATCTAAAAGAATATGCACTTCAAAACTTGTTCACCTTTGTCTTCTAGATAGTTGAATTTTTCAAAGGGGTGTCTAAGCATACCATTTAAGAATTTTTGACCAAATAAATAGAGAAGTTCTACTACATAAAACCTCTTTGAAAGGATAGATTAACTATGATTAATAAAATTTAAAGATAGATATCAACATTGTGGATGGCCTATATGATGAGGTGAACCTAATTTTGTGTCATTCTTTAAAAATTGAAGTGCGCTCTAATCCTTCTCCTAGACAAAATTAAGTGTACATTGAATATCTTAAAAAATTAAATAACATAGCAATATATCTCATAACAACTACTAGAAAGAGGTTAGATAGATAGAATCCTTAAATTTGACAATTTGAATTTTACAGTCATTTTAATTAATCTCGAACCATTAAAAAATGAACCTAGTGTAAAATGATAATTTTGAGGTAGGAAGTGAGCACATGGAAGTAAGTGTAAATGAGGGTACAATAATGATGAGAAAATTGTGAATGTATATTAAGTGATGCAAATATGAAAAAAAATGGATAAGGATTATGACATGATCTAAACTAAGCACAAGAGTATGCCACTTGTCAATATATTATTGCATTGAATCATCCCACCAAGGGCAGACATATAAGTAAATATGAAATGACACATGTATGTTATTTTCAACATAAATTTTACCTCATGTTGATGTGTTTTTAAATCTAACATGTGCATGCATTTCAAAGTACATGAACAATCTTAATCAACATAAAAAGTAAATATTCAAATACTTATACAAAAAAAATTATATACATGTCATTTCTTATACCATGTTGCAACATGTCAACATTTTAGTCTTGTAACAATGTAACATTCCAAAAGTGCCTTGTAGTGCCCCCAAGAGATTGACTAGTCACCAACCTTCCCTAGCTTTTCATACCCCCAAGTCACCACTTTTTAGATCTTTCTTGCCTTAAATTATTTGTTTTCATCCAATTTGGTATATCCATTGCACAGTGACTTAACAATTACCCTAACTATATTGATTTTGGCACAATAGGCTCATGACTACAATAAATTGATGGTTTGACCTAATGATGAGAAAAATAATTTAGATCATCTCATCTCCCCCTTTCAAATTTTCATGATTTGCAATGCTTCCTTTCACCCTTGGAATCTTGTAATAGCCTTTCTTCACCCATAGGCTCTTCATAAACCATTTTCATTTAATTTCTAAATATTCCTCACCAATTTTGAAGCATTGAAAGTTTTCCCATGCTCAGATCCAATCCTTGTAAACTCTAATAAGGCCTATACTACATAAATATAATCCTCCATAGGTTCTTCCTATACTCAAACCAAATTTATTTGACCTTAGCAATAGTTGTCTAATCTTGGAGCTCTCTACATAAATTACCATACCATATTGATAATATGTAAACTTCTCCTTAGGAGATCCAAGGACCTATCCTTTTTTCATGCCATCTAATGGTTGTATATAAATCATGAGTTGACAACATAATCAATTCTTGTGTTGAATTCATGGGACCTATCATGACACCTTTGACTAATGATCCTTCTATTATTGCACCTATATATGGATAAAAAATAAAATGATCATGTGTCCACCATATGTTATATGTTGACTCACTTTTAACAAACATTAGCATAACTCTTTCTGCTAGCACCATGGCCATTCCTCCTAGTGCACTAAGGTGATCCCACAATAGTGTGTCCTACTTTTTGGCCAAAGTGGGACATTTAAAGTTGGTTTTCAAATCAATTTCCATTTTTTATCACCCATAGTAACTAAACCATTAAGAATTTGAAAATGATGTCATCTAATTATTTTTTATATTTTATGTGTAGATTCTAAATATATTTTTTTAAATAAAAAATAATTTGTGAATTTTTATGTACAAGTTTTAATTAATTAATTAATTTTTTTATATAGTTAACAACATTTTTGAAAAATGATATTTATTCCATGTATGACATATTTTTTTACAAAAAGAACAAAATTATAAATTCTTAAACATATATTGGTAACACCAATATTTTTTTTCATCAATTTTTGTTGCATATTTTATTTTTATTCATTTTTGAAATAAGATTAATTATAATTTAGACATACCTATTTATTCCATAACACAATATTTTTTTGTTTTATCCAAATTAACTTCTTTTTTGTTTAAATAAGGACATTAATGTCTAGTGCACTTTTTTTTCTATATATTTTTTATTTGTTTGTATGTGTGGAGTATAGACATTAATGTTTAGTGAAAATCTTGTTTTCAATGGAAAATAGAAAATAAACATATTAATCAAATTATAATATTCAAAATTATACTTTTTGAAAATCTTATACCAAGGGTTACATACTTACAATAAGGAATTTCTAAATGAATTGTTCAAGATCCTCCAAAAGGTGAAGCGAAATTGGTTTTTTGTCAGCATTTTGACAAGTGTAGAGGAAAATCCATCAAGAAATTGATTTAATACTAGGGGGTTTGATCTATAGGGTTTGAAATAAATCCCTTCAATTAAACCCTAAATAGGAAACTAATCAATGCTAAAATTATTAATTTTTCTAAAGAATATGTGATTTTAAGAAAAAATCAAGATGCCCCATAAGTGGGACACACTATTGTGGCAACACCCACCATGGTCATTACTCTTGATTTATGAGGATTATTCTATCATTTTTTAATAAGATGATCTTTGAAACCTAAGAGATGTTTTGAGTTTGAAAACCCACATAAGCTTTGAGCATCATTAATCTATAATCTTATCTTGGCTATGTTTTTACTTTGTTTGGAGGTGTAGTGAGTTGGATGAGTACGAGGCAGCCTACAGTTGCTTTATCCACCACTGAAGCAGAGTATATGGCAGCTACACATGCTTCTAAGGAGGCGGTTTGGTTATAGAGATGATAATGGATTTGGTTTTGATTCCATCTTGGTAGTGAGGATTGGATGTGGTAATCAGAGTGCCATATATTTAGCCAAAAATATAATGTATCATGCTCGTACTAAACATGTTGATGTTCAGTATCACTTTATGCCAAAAATGATTGAGAATGGTAAGGTTTTGATTGAGAAGATTGACACTTTGGATAATGTCACATATTCTCTCACGAAGATAATGACCACAAATAACTTTTCTTGGTGCAGGAAGGCCATGGGCCTTGATCACTATGCTTGATTATAGTTTTATTTGTATCTCACGGATGTAATTGCAATGTATAATGTCAATTGGGAGAATGTTAGGATAGGTGACATTAAAATTGTTATCCTAAGTTGATTTATGTGTCTCCACATTCTTTGGAAAGTGTTCTAAGGGACATGAGGGATAAAATATTTATTATTTATTTTTCTATGACAAATTGTAATTGTATTCAAAGAGGTGGACCCTTTACAGTGGTAGTTACAAAGCATCTTGGAGGCATATTCCTCTTGGGTGCCCAAATTTTTGGGTTGGGACCACTTGAGTGTGCATGGCCTTGCATGTTATTTACAAGTTTTTCATTCTCTTGCATGGTTGGGTCCAAGTTTTCATGTTGGTGCATGTTCATGTATGTAGTCATCAGAGCCGTCAAAGATTTATGGAGCACTCGAGTTTGACCAATTCCTATTGGCTATGGTTTAGGCACCCATGTGAAGGCCATGTGATAATTTAATATTTTATTCCATGTTTATGGGTTTTCCACTAAAGGGGGCATGGGTTTTTCTAGGTGGTTTTTCTTGTTGTTTTGGGATACCATTTGTAGTATTCTCTCCCACAAACTTCTATATATTGGAGCCTTGACATGGTGGTTTAGTATGAGTTCTTTGTAGGATGTTAGAGCGACGAAGTGCTACTGGATTATAGAGAGGATTGTTGTATTGATGTACTTCCTTGAAGATTAATACAAACATTTGGTGTGGATTTTTTTTCCTACAATGGTTTCTACACGTATATCTTGTGTCACTTGTGTTGATGACTTGTGGTATTGCAGATTTTTTCTTTCATTGTTGCAATTGTCAATCACTTAATCATTTTATAGTAATCTTGTAAACATAATTTCAAAATTTTAATCACTTTAATAAGTTCATATTGCTACAAGTTATACCTTTATTCCCAGCAGGCCCAAGCACCAAGAGGGGGTAATACTATGAGGGTTCCAAAGAAAAGCTACACCTCCGACATTACTAGAGGCTCCAATACATAGAAATTTAACATCTTTCCAAATTCTTGAGGATATATACCAATCATATCTTCCACATATGATAGTTTCTTGAATGAAAACAATATCTTATTTATGCTCCTAGATAATATCATGAGCAATTTTTTGATGAGGGATGCTACTCAAGCCCCTTACATTCCAAGATATCACAATAATTTTAAGGGTTTAGAGAAATGAGTGTCAATTTTTTTAGTGACACCTAAATCTATCAAAGACTCCCTTATTAACATAACCTTTTCCAAATCCTTTTCCTTCCTAATTTTCCCCCTTTCCAAAACCTCCCTTTTTAATGTTTTTTTGCTAAAAGTCTAACAAGAGTGGAGCTTTATTTTTTCCTTCATCTTTTGTAGCTAGATCATGCATGGTAATAGAGCTCTTATTGACTCATTTTTGCTTCATTTGCATCAAATTCATAGGAATCAAATCTTCCACAACTACATGCATTTCCAAAATTTCATGTTCCCCCACATCTTTTTCCACATGGTTAGAAATAGGATTTTTCCTTCCATTACAAACATTTGTAATTCAAGAGAAGGAATTAAATCAAAGGGATTTGAAATATTACCTATGCTTGGTTGATGCATCTCCTTATTAGTCATTATTTTTTCCTACTCCATTGTGACCATGTCCTCTAAGCTTTCAATAACATTAAACGTGTTGGTATGAATTCCTTTATAATCATCTTTATGTTGGTAATTCATAAACTTTCGTTTTGAAAAAAAAAATCATAGGAATAATTCCATTTGCATTTGGATATCAGCTTGCATTGGGGCCTTTCCCTTTTCCTTCAAGTTGGATACCAAAGACTTAGGAGATGTTTGAGGAGTTTTGGGCCCTAATTTTGTACATTTTCTTTGTAAGTGTCCATACTCATGGAATTACCAATGATGAAAGGGTAGGTGTAGAAATATGGAGGACAAAAAAGTGGCCATAATCACTTTTTGGTCCATCTATGGTAGAACATGATGATGTTATAATGTGAGTGTGTTATAACATGAGTGCACTATAACACACTTATATTTTTAAGAATAAAAAATACAAGTCTCCATCTCCCTCCTCCACATTATCATTTTTTTACAATCCCTAGACCCCTCGACAATAATAGTGGGGGGGGGAAGCCCCCCACACCCCCTGTCAAGAATGAGGATCCAAACACAATCAAAACAAAACCTATAAATCAAGAATATAGTCATGATTCATTATCAATAAAGAGAGAGATAGAAATGAATATAGAGATAGAGATGGAGATGGAGATGGGAGAGGGAGGGAGAGAGGGAGAGGAAGTAGGGAGGGATGGGGAGAGACAGAGAGGGGGAGATAGAGAGATAGAGGTAGATAAAGGGAGAGAGATAGGTAGAGAGGGAGAGGGAAGGATAGGTCAAAAATAAATATATAAAGAGAAGGGAGATGGATATATATATATATATATATAGAGAGAGAGAGAGAGAGAGAGAAATATGGACCAAAATGGATAGAGCTCGATATATGAAGAGATAGAGATAGAGAGATATATGAAGAGAAAGAGAAATGTATATATATTGAAATAAAGAAAAATAGGGGAAAGGCACAGAGTATATGATGTGATGTGGTAAGGACCCTATTTCTCCCTATTTCATTAGGAAATGAGATCCACACAATGAAATGATTATCAACCCTTAGGTGGATCAAGTCAAAGTGGGAATCTTCTGATTTCCTTAGGCTTGAAGGACAGGGGTCAAGGTCAAACAACACTATGAGGAGAAAAATTAAAAATAGCAAATCAACACCAAAATGCAATCTAACACTTGAAACAACAATCTTAAGCTTAATACTAACATAACTAAAAATTAAATTATAGATCAGAGAAAGGAAGAATGATATTTACCAGTCACCAAAAGTGCTTTTCCAATGCAGATCTGGAACTCATTCGCCCATGAGCGAATGGGTCCAAGTTCATGGATTTTCTGTAGCTTTTGAGAGCCTCTAATATAGATCTAAATCTTCCAATTTGTCCAAGTTTCACTGTCAGAATGTCAAAAATGGCTTTGAGATCTTAATTTTTGTTAGATGACAACAATTTTGACAACTTTTGCAACTTTGACAACTTTGTAAATCTTGCACTTTCAAGCTTTCTTCAACCTAAATTTGCAATCAGACATTCAAGAGAGAATTTTTTTAATTTTTGAGTGAATAGGGGTTTTCCTTGGTCAAACTTCATTTTGGTAATCAAACCTTTAAATGAAATGAAACATGAAAGAGGGAATGAAGAATGAACAAGCTATGTAACCACTCAACAAACCCTTGATTGAAACCTTGATAATGGAGATCTTAGGAGGTCTGCAACTTACATGAGGTGGTTGAATTAGATGTGAATCTTGACACTTGAATCTTGCTTGAAATGACATCTTGAATTCTTGATTTGATCATGAAACCTACATCACATTGTTAGCTCCAAAAACATACATGATGCAAGAAGACTTTGACATGATGATTGGATCTTGAATGTTGTAATAAAACTCTAATATTTCTGCTCTTGAATGCCTTTAATTTCTCTTGAAATTCTTCACAAATGCTCATGAAAGTCTAGAAAAGTGCTAGGTGAAACATAGTGAAATAACCTTGTATTTATAAGTATGTATCCTTAATTTCCTAAAATTCAAATATTACAAGCCAAGATTTAATCATGGATTTGAATATGTTAAAATACTACCAAAACATAATTTAAATTTAGGCCTTAAGGTTTAGGGAGGACCCATTCGCCCATGGGTGAATGGGTCCCAAGACACACATTGCTCAATGTGAAGTGTTATGTTTAGGCATTAATAAATATTAGGTTTCCCCTTCGTAAAATGTAATTAAATAGGCTTGGAAAATGAATTAAAGGTCCAATTAAGGCATAATTAACTTTAAGAGGGCCCAAATAAGTGTGTAAATGTAATAAAGTACATTTAACAACACTAAATTAAGGCATTATTAGGTCCATTTTAATTAGGAGGGCCCAAACAAGTGTGAAAATGTAAAGGGATACATTTTTCTACACTACATATATATAGATGGGAAGAGAGAGGTGGGACATAGAGAGGAAGGGAGGGAGAGAGGGGGAGATAGAGATATAGAGTTAGAGAAAGGGAGAGAGAAGGAGAGGGGGGAGAGGTAGCTAAATAAATATAAAAGGAGAGATGGATATAAAGAGAGGGGGAGATAGAAAGATAGAGATAGGGAGGGATAAATAGGAAGTGTGTAGGTACGAGTGAGAGATATATAAATAGATAGAGAAGAAGGGAGAGGGAGGGATTGAAATAGAGAAAGGAGAGAGGAGAAGTAAAGATATATAAAAATATGGAGCTATAATGAGAGAGGGAGAGATATGATGAAATAGGAATATAAATAGGTAAAGATATCTAGAGATAGATATAACTTGGTAAATATAGAGGGGGGAAAGAAAGGGGGAGAGATGGGAAGATAGGGAGAGAGAGGAGAGGGAGAGGGGGAGAGAGGTATAAAGACAGAGATGGGAAGGGAGAAAAATAAACATGGAGTTTGTGTGTATGAGTGAGAGAGATAGAGAGGGAGAGATATATAAATAGATAGGAGGGAGAGAAATAGAGAGAAGAAAGAGGAGAGAGGAGAAGTAGAGAGATAGAAAGTATGAGCGATGGGGAGAGAGTAATAGATAAGGATAGAAAAAGGGAGATATATATAACTTGGGAAAGATATAGGGAGAAGAGAAAGAAAGAGAGATAGGTAGAGATGGAGAGAGATAGAGAGGTAGAGTAAGGAAAAGGTAGAGAGGGAGATAGATACAAAGTGATATAGATATGTAGAGAGAGGGAGAGGTATGGGGGTAGAGAGAGACAAAGAGATAAGGATATAGAGATAAATAGAGGGAGGCATACAAGAAGAAATATTGAGAGATAGAGAGGCAAATAGAGATATAGATATAGAGGTCTAGGAAGAGGGATGGATAGAGAGAGGGAGGTATATAGAGATAGAGATTAAGAGTGGAAGATATAGGTAGAGATGAAGATAAAGGGAGAGGGAGAGATATATATAGATAGAGAGGGTTAGAGAAAGAGATAAAGATAAATAGAGACAAGGAGTTAGTGTTAATAATGGAGTTTAATTATCTTCCTAATTTAGAGGTCTTATTTTAGTTGTGTTTGGATCCTATTTTCTAACAAGGGTTTGGTTGGGCTTACCCCCCATTATTATCATCGAGGGGTCCAAGGGGGTGACTATAAATTTTGTAGTGGCTTTGGTGGGGTTCAAGGGTAGCACCCTCAAAGAGATTTTTTTATATAATCACCTTATAAAATAGAATAATGACTATGATGAGTTGGGAGAGGGAGACTTGTATTTTTTCTTCTAAAAATGTGAGTGTGTTATAGCACGCTTGTGTATAGCATGTTTGCACTATCATGTGAGTGTGCTATAATACCCTCATATTTTTAGTTTCCTTGGGTAGCGACAACTCCTAGGTTGGATTTGCCTTGGGCATTGAACCCAAAGGTTTTGAATTACATGTTAATGCCTAGAGATATGTTTTTTGTAAATTATATAAAAAAGAATAAATCTAGAGCTTTCTCTCTATTAGGTTTGCACATCTTTTAATGTTGAGTTAAGAGAATATCACAATAATATTGATATCTCTCTAAGCTTTCTAACCATATATTTTTTTCTACATTTCAAATATGTTAAAGTTTTGATCTTTATACTCTTTTGCTAGTGTCTCTATTTTTTGTCAAAAATCTATGTATGATATTTTTGTTTTGTTTCATTTTTTCCCCATTCATTGAAATTTGAAATAAATTACATTTTTACAAACTAGACTCTATTCTATACATGTTCAAAAAAAATATTTTTGATTATTTTCCAAAAAAAATAGTGGGGATCATGCTTAATGTTTTGTTTTCAGCAGGTGTCCAATTTGAAAATTAGTAAAAAATCATATATTCATAAAAAAATTAGGCGTAAGCTAGATGGTAATAGATAAAAAAATTTGAATCAATTTTTGAAATACTAAAAAAAAGTTAACATTTTAGGGAAAGCACACTAGATGCTATGTTATGTTTTTCTAATAAAAATAGGAGCACTTTGTGTGATCCCCCTATTTTAGCCCCTTAATCTCCACCATTTTAAAAAAATAGTATTTTAGAAAGTAGATTCAAAGTACTACGTATCTTGTCCTTGTTGCCTCTTCTAATTTTAAGCATAACTATCTTCAATTTCTCATCTAAGATTAGTTTTCCTTTTTTTTTAAAAAAAAGTGGTCACTTAAGACCCCCTTTTGGTCCTCCATTTCCATGAACTTACCTATAACGCTTCATAATCAACTTATTGGATCCAATTCATATTAACCACCTCGATTTCAAAAAATTCAGGAAGTAATTTATTCAAATTATTTTCTAACTTAGACAACTAAGAAAAAGTTGTAATCTTCTTGTCTAAAGTGTGATGAGGACCTAGAGGTTTTCCAATGACAGTTGCTATGGATTGAAAAATATCCTATCTCCAAAACTCCATCGAAAGCCTAGGAAGGTGAATCCAAACAAGGATCTTGGATGGTAGTTCCTCGATAGAATCAAACCCTACATGCCAATGTTTGATAAATAAAGCCACTTGGTTATGAAAGTAGGGGCCTCCTTCAAAGACTAAGCTATACTATTCTATTCAAGGAAAAACTACGAAAAAGTATCTATTTGCAACTAGAATGATCTCCATATCTCCTTTTAGGTTCCAATTCTTTATGTTCTAGGCCTCTAAGAAGGGGAGGGAGACATGAAGACACATGAATTTGAAAATTAGTGCATACTCAGCCAAATATAAGACATCCTCCACAACAAATTCCAAGTTAATTACCATCACAAGATTATCTTTACTTTTTTCTAGACAACCATTGGGTCTCAAACAAGGCCTTACATGTTGCACCAAATTAGAATCCTTCATTGCATGTAACAAAAATTGGATTGCATTAAAAACTTTGAAAGAAGAGGAAGAATCCTTATTCAAAATATTCTTAAAAGAAAAAATTTAGCAGTCTCCAAGACCCCCAAAATTCTCCATGCATATTGCCAATGCAAAGAACCATAAGAAATAGGAAAATAAGTAAAAAAAAGAGGATAAAAAATACAATAAAACCCACCAACATCTTAAAATAACTCCAAAGTAGGGTTAAGCAATCCCCTATATATCCCACATAGTCTCCAACAAATACCTAAGCCACCAAAGCAATGGCAAAGGTCACAGATCAACCTCATGCACCTAGGGAAGAGCCCTCATGTTACCTCATGCTTCATCGCACCCTCCATGCTTCCATATCAAAAATAAATCAATGCTATTATTTTTATGTTGGCTTCATAAATTTGGCCCCTTAATTTGAGATTGTATTCTAACCTAACCTTTGCATGATATTTTCCTTCATTCAAAAGGATACATTTTATATAGTAAAACATCAACCTCTAGGCTATCATAGCATATCCAAGACCTAGTAAATGTATCCTTTGGGAGATCTTCCAATCACCTTTCAATAAAGCAAGTGTGTCACATGGCCTCCTAAGTTATCATATGTCATTTGACTAGCCAATATGTATCACTACTAAAGATAGACAAATGTTATTACATGAACTTGAATTAGTCCAAGAGGTTTTAAATAAAGTGTTATCACATCAATTCCTCTTTAGGTTTTATATCAAACACAAAATATTTAACAATGAGGATCTAGGTTAAATGTTATTGTAACAAGAGTGAAACATGTTTCCTTTATGGATGAAGGTTATCTTCTTTTTTAAGAAATCTCTAAATTTTCTTGCTTGTCAAAATATTTTTTCATTCATTTCCTATGCTTATCTTCTTGTCATGCATAATAGAGCATTTAATGCCTAAGAATTATATTTTGTCTAATCTAATTTATATTTTTACTCTTGGTATTTCAATATTGTGAGTCGTAATACCTCTTAGTGTACTAAAATAGTAATATGTTGAATTCAATAGCTAGCTTGCTTTGTATATAAGGATTTCGATGAATATTATAGTGAACTTTTAATATGTTCATAAATATGTCTCCTTATTTCATTCTTAATTTTTTATGGCCCTATAAGTGGCTTGTTTTTTTATCTTAGTACCTTTGTATTTTGCACCCATTTCATTCCTAATTTTATTTATTCCTTGTTCTTAGTTTTATTTATGGTGTTCCAACTTATAGTTGATCATGCATGCAAGGTTCATCTAGAAAGGAACATATAAATGAGTTGTAATGTATCTTTTATAATGTACAAAGTAAATCAACAACAATCCTTTGTGCAAAATAAATGAAGTTGTAATGGTTCAACTAGCAAAGATCATAGAAATGAGATTCAACATGTCCATTATCAAGCATAAAATAATGAAATCTATAAAGAAATGTGAGAGAAAAGGCATGCATTGCTTGTAAATTAGCTTCTAGTTCAATGTTAAGACCAACTCTCCCTTACACTATAGATGTTCCCCCTTCTTCAGCACAATCCAATTTAGAACCACTATTTCATTCTTTAGTGCAAAACATTGTAATCTACACACCATAATTAACTAGTACCGATGCTATTCTAATGGCCTCATAAACACCCTAATTTTTTTTGCTTTGCAACTCACCAAAAATGGTATATAAGGATAGATGAAATATTATTTATTTCCACATATTTACTATGTATGGAATGCTATCTAGGAATCCAAATAAGGTAACTAAATGGTGCCAATATATGACACTAATTTCTTTCTAAGAAAAATGGTATTTATTTTCTAGGTAGAATAATATGGATCTTAGAAGCCAACCATTCTATTTGTAAATCCTCACACAAGTGAAAGACATTTTAATTACAAGGTTTAATCAAATTCTACAAGTGTTACATGCATGCGTTGGATAGTTGAAGTAGAGTGTTCATGGACTTAGCTTCCCACAAGATATTAGTATTGTTTCCAAACACTTGCCAAGGTATATCAATCAATTAGACATCACCATTATAAGAAACTAGAGCTTGTAACAAAATAACTGACTTTTAGACTAGTAGAACACATGGTATTAAATCCTTGCAATATAAAAATATTCATGATCAATACTACAAGGATGCCCATCTCAATAAATGTATGCATTCATCTTTTCCTTCAACACCTTCTGATATTTCTACCATGCTTTTGTACACCCACATAAATCTTCCTAACCTTATCCTTCACTCTTATTCTATAAGAGAAGAATCTTTAAGCATCATTGATAAGAGATTGACCCCCAATCTTCATTTTTGGTTATTCCCCCACCTAAATAGATGAGATTCATGTGTTCTTACAATTACATCATAGTTGAGTAACTAATTTTTTTAATGGTAATCTATTTTTAGTGTTTCTAGATATCTTCCCTACAAGCATGTAATTTTTTAGACAACTACACATCAAAGAGGTTTAAATACATGAATTTGGTATTCATCTAATGAGATACCATGATAATATATTTGTTCAACACCCATGATTCCACTACTTTGTCTTCTATATTATGATGTAACATTGAAGCCAATAAGTTGTTGCCATCTATGTCAATAAGAGGTGGATGTCAACCTTCCAAAGATGATTGTAATACTTTATCAATGGCAATAGGACTTTCTTGATGTAAAACTTGTAGACCAATTGATGCACTTTGGGTAAAATATAAAACCTTAATGAACTACTAAACCTTGATGGTAAGACCCCAAGGGTGTATGAAAGTCAAGGTTCACCAATAAATATAGAGGAAAATATCACAAACTATACAAATAAATCTAGGATAATACAATAAATCACACACAATTATTCTAGATTTAATGAGATGGGAATGATAAATGGAATAAAATAAATACTCGATTTTTTTGTTTATGGTACTTAGCTTGAAACTTGCTGTAGATTTGTTGTGTTGAATTTCTCATATCAATTTTCTAATGTGTCAAAAAATAAGGAACTATGAGACAACTACCTCAAAATTAATTTGTCTTCTATACAAGGCTCTAGTTTAGTTTTTTGTCTAAGTAACTGAGCTTTGGGTCTACAAGACTAATTTTTTCTCATGAAATTGAATTGTGCATGCTCGGAGTCTACTTAATTTCATCTCTACAACCTATGCATGTAAATGGGTAGTGTCAATGAATATTATATAGGAGTTTACCAAGGAATGTTCTCCTTTAATCAAATTCAAGTCAATTCAACAGTTTGATAAAAGGATCAAGGATAGTAAGCAAGCATGAAATAATGATTGGTATGTTGATGTAATGTTGATTCTCTATGATGTGTTCTTTATGTGATGATGCAACGTAAATAAGAGTTCCTAGGTTGATATTTGAATGGCTTGAAATGAATTAAAATTTATCATTAAATACAAAACCCTA
>VDFB02105785.1:437954130-438077334 GCA_007258455.2 Sequoia sempervirens | reverse complement strand
TAAACATATTAATCAAATTATAATATTCAAAATTATACTTTTTGAAAATCTTATACCAAGGGTTACATACTTACAATAAGGAATTTCTAAATGAATTGTTCAAGATCCTCCAAAAGGTGAAGCGAAATTGGTTTTTTGTCAGCATTTTGACAAGTGTAGAGGAAAATCCATCAAGAAATTGATTTAATACTAGGGGGTTTGATCTATAGGGTTTGAAATAAATCCCTTCAATTAAACCCTAAATAGGAAACTAATCAATGCTAAAATTATTAATTTTTCTAAAGAATATGTGATTTTAAGAAAAAATCAAGATGCCCCATAAGTGGGACACACTATTGTGGCAACACCCACCATGGTCATTACTCTTGATTTATGAGGATTATTCTATCATTTTTTAATAAGATGATCTTTGAAACCTAAGAGATGTTTTGAGTTTGAAAACCCACATAAGCTTTGAGCATCATTAATCTATAATCTTATCTTGGCTATGTTTTTACTTTGTTTGGAGGTGTAGTGAGTTGGATGAGTACGAGGCAGCCTACAGTTGCTTTATCCACCACTGAAGCAGAGTATATGGCAGCTACACATGCTTCTAAGGAGGCGGTTTGGTTATAGAGATGATAATGGATTTGGTTTTGATTCCATCTTGGTAGTGAGGATTGGATGTGGTAATCAGAGTGCCATATATTTAGCCAAAAATATAATGTATCATGCTCGTACTAAACATGTTGATGTTCAGTATCACTTTATGCCAAAAATGATTGAGAATGGTAAGGTTTTGATTGAGAAGATTGACACTTTGGATAATGTCACATATTCTCTCACGAAGATAATGACCACAAATAACTTTTCTTGGTGCAGGAAGGCCATGGGCCTTGATCACTATGCTTGATTATAGTTTTATTTGTATCTCACGGATGTAATTGCAATGTATAATGTCAATTGGGAGAATGTTAGGATAGGTGACATTAAAATTGTTATCCTAAGTTGATTTATGTGTCTCCACATTCTTTGGAAAGTGTTCTAAGGGACATGAGGGATAAAATATTTATTATTTATTTTTCTATGACAAATTGTAATTGTATTCAAAGAGGTGGACCCTTTACAGTGGTAGTTACAAAGCATCTTGGAGGCATATTCCTCTTGGGTGCCCAAATTTTTGGGTTGGGACCACTTGAGTGTGCATGGCCTTGCATGTTATTTACAAGTTTTTCATTCTCTTGCATGGTTGGGTCCAAGTTTTCATGTTGGTGCATGTTCATGTATGTAGTCATCAGAGCCGTCAAAGATTTATGGAGCACTCGAGTTTGACCAATTCCTATTGGCTATGGTTTAGGCACCCATGTGAAGGCCATGTGATAATTTAATATTTTATTCCATGTTTATGGGTTTTCCACTAAAGGGGGCATGGGTTTTTCTAGGTGGTTTTTCTTGTTGTTTTGGGATACCATTTGTAGTATTCTCTCCCACAAACTTCTATATATTGGAGCCTTGACATGGTGGTTTAGTATGAGTTCTTTGTAGGATGTTAGAGCGACGAAGTGCTACTGGATTATAGAGAGGATTGTTGTATTGATGTACTTCCTTGAAGATTAATACAAACATTTGGTGTGGATTTTTTTTCCTACAATGGTTTCTACACGTATATCTTGTGTCACTTGTGTTGATGACTTGTGGTATTGCAGATTTTTTCTTTCATTGTTGCAATTGTCAATCACTTAATCATTTTATAGTAATCTTGTAAACATAATTTCAAAATTTTAATCACTTTAATAAGTTCATATTGCTACAAGTTATACCTTTATTCCCAGCAGGCCCAAGCACCAAGAGGGGGTAATACTATGAGGGTTCCAAAGAAAAGCTACACCTCCGACATTACTAGAGGCTCCAATACATAGAAATTTAACATCTTTCCAAATTCTTGAGGATATATACCAATCATATCTTCCACATATGATAGTTTCTTGAATGAAAACAATATCTTATTTATGCTCCTAGATAATATCATGAGCAATTTTTTGATGAGGGATGCTACTCAAGCCCCTTACATTCCAAGATATCACAATAATTTTAAGGGTTTAGAGAAATGAGTGTCAATTTTTTTAGTGACACCTAAATCTATCAAAGACTCCCTTATTAACATAACCTTTTCCAAATCCTTTTCCTTCCTAATTTTCCCCCTTTCCAAAACCTCCCTTTTTAATGTTTTTTTGCTAAAAGTCTAACAAGAGTGGAGCTTTATTTTTTCCTTCATCTTTTGTAGCTAGATCATGCATGGTAATAGAGCTCTTATTGACTCATTTTTGCTTCATTTGCATCAAATTCATAGGAATCAAATCTTCCACAACTACATGCATTTCCAAAATTTCATGTTCCCCCACATCTTTTTCCACATGGTTAGAAATAGGATTTTTCCTTCCATTACAAACATTTGTAATTCAAGAGAAGGAATTAAATCAAAGGGATTTGAAATATTACCTATGCTTGGTTGATGCATCTCCTTATTAGTCATTATTTTTTCCTACTCCATTGTGACCATGTCCTCTAAGCTTTCAATAACATTAAACGTGTTGGTATGAATTCCTTTATAATCATCTTTATGTTGGTAATTCATAAACTTTCGTTTTGAAAAAAAAAATCATAGGAATAATTCCATTTGCATTTGGATATCAGCTTGCATTGGGGCCTTTCCCTTTTCCTTCAAGTTGGATACCAAAGACTTAGGAGATGTTTGAGGAGTTTTGGGCCCTAATTTTGTACATTTTCTTTGTAAGTGTCCATACTCATGGAATTACCAATGATGAAAGGGTAGGTGTAGAAATATGGAGGACAAAAAAGTGGCCATAATCACTTTTTGGTCCATCTATGGTAGAACATGATGATGTTATAATGTGAGTGTGTTATAACATGAGTGCACTATAACACACTTATATTTTTAAGAATAAAAAATACAAGTCTCCATCTCCCTCCTCCACATTATCATTTTTTTACAATCCCTAGACCCCTCGACAATAATAGTGGGGGGGGGAAGCCCCCCACACCCCCTGTCAAGAATGAGGATCCAAACACAATCAAAACAAAACCTATAAATCAAGAATATAGTCATGATTCATTATCAATAAAGAGAGAGATAGAAATGAATATAGAGATAGAGATGGAGATGGAGATGGGAGAGGGAGGGAGAGAGGGAGAGGAAGTAGGGAGGGATGGGGAGAGACAGAGAGGGGGAGATAGAGAGATAGAGGTAGATAAAGGGAGAGAGATAGGTAGAGAGGGAGAGGGAAGGATAGGTCAAAAATAAATATATAAAGAGAAGGGAGATGGATATATATATATATATATATAGAGAGAGAGAGAGAGAGAGAGAAATATGGACCAAAATGGATAGAGCTCGATATATGAAGAGATAGAGATAGAGAGATATATGAAGAGAAAGAGAAATGTATATATATTGAAATAAAGAAAAATAGGGGAAAGGCACAGAGTATATGATGTGATGTGGTAAGGACCCTATTTCTCCCTATTTCATTAGGAAATGAGATCCACACAATGAAATGATTATCAACCCTTAGGTGGATCAAGTCAAAGTGGGAATCTTCTGATTTCCTTAGGCTTGAAGGACAGGGGTCAAGGTCAAACAACACTATGAGGAGAAAAATTAAAAATAGCAAATCAACACCAAAATGCAATCTAACACTTGAAACAACAATCTTAAGCTTAATACTAACATAACTAAAAATTAAATTATAGATCAGAGAAAGGAAGAATGATATTTACCAGTCACCAAAAGTGCTTTTCCAATGCAGATCTGGAACTCATTCGCCCATGAGCGAATGGGTCCAAGTTCATGGATTTTCTGTAGCTTTTGAGAGCCTCTAATATAGATCTAAATCTTCCAATTTGTCCAAGTTTCACTGTCAGAATGTCAAAAATGGCTTTGAGATCTTAATTTTTGTTAGATGACAACAATTTTGACAACTTTTGCAACTTTGACAACTTTGTAAATCTTGCACTTTCAAGCTTTCTTCAACCTAAATTTGCAATCAGACATTCAAGAGAGAATTTTTTTAATTTTTGAGTGAATAGGGGTTTTCCTTGGTCAAACTTCATTTTGGTAATCAAACCTTTAAATGAAATGAAACATGAAAGAGGGAATGAAGAATGAACAAGCTATGTAACCACTCAACAAACCCTTGATTGAAACCTTGATAATGGAGATCTTAGGAGGTCTGCAACTTACATGAGGTGGTTGAATTAGATGTGAATCTTGACACTTGAATCTTGCTTGAAATGACATCTTGAATTCTTGATTTGATCATGAAACCTACATCACATTGTTAGCTCCAAAAACATACATGATGCAAGAAGACTTTGACATGATGATTGGATCTTGAATGTTGTAATAAAACTCTAATATTTCTGCTCTTGAATGCCTTTAATTTCTCTTGAAATTCTTCACAAATGCTCATGAAAGTCTAGAAAAGTGCTAGGTGAAACATAGTGAAATAACCTTGTATTTATAAGTATGTATCCTTAATTTCCTAAAATTCAAATATTACAAGCCAAGATTTAATCATGGATTTGAATATGTTAAAATACTACCAAAACATAATTTAAATTTAGGCCTTAAGGTTTAGGGAGGACCCATTCGCCCATGGGTGAATGGGTCCCAAGACACACATTGCTCAATGTGAAGTGTTATGTTTAGGCATTAATAAATATTAGGTTTCCCCTTCGTAAAATGTAATTAAATAGGCTTGGAAAATGAATTAAAGGTCCAATTAAGGCATAATTAACTTTAAGAGGGCCCAAATAAGTGTGTAAATGTAATAAAGTACATTTAACAACACTAACTTAAGGCATTATTAGGTCCATTTTAATTAAGAGGGCCCAAACAAGTGTGAAAATGTAAAGGGATACATTTTTCTACACTACATATATATAGATGGGAAGAGAGAGGTGGGACATAGAGAGGAAGGGAGGGAGAGAGGGGGAGATAGAGATATAGAGTTAGAGAAAGGGAGAGAGAAGGAGAGGGGGGAGAGGTAGCTAAATAAATATAAAAGGAGAGATGGATATAAAGAGAGGGGGAGATAGAAAGATAGAGATAGGGAGGGATAAATAGGAAGTGTGTAGGTACGAGTGAGAGATATATAAATAGATAGAGAAGAAGGGAGAGGGAGGGATTGAAATAGAGAAAGGAGAGAGGAGAAGTAAAGATATATAAAAATATGGAGCTATAATGAGAGAGGGAGAGATATGATGAAATAGGAATATAAATAGGTAAAGATATCTAGAGATAGATATAACTTGGTAAATATAGAGGGGGGAAAGAAAGGGGGAGAGATGGGAAGATAGGGAGAGAGAGGAGAGGGAGAGGGGGAGAGAGGTATAAAGACAGAGATGGGAAGGGAGAAAAATAAACATGGAGTTTGTGTGTATGAGTGAGAGAGATAGAGAGGGAGAGATATATAAATAGATAGGAGGGAGAGAAATAGAGAGAAGAAAGAGGAGAGAGGAGAAGTAGAGAGATAGAAAGTATGAGCGATGGGGAGAGAGTAATAGATAAGGATAGAAAAAGGGAGATATATATAACTTGGGAAAGATATAGGGAGAAGAGAAAGAAAGAGAGATAGGTAGAGATGGAGAGAGATAGAGAGGTAGAGTAAGGAAAAGGTAGAGAGGGAGATAGATACAAAGTGATATAGATATGTAGAGAGAGGGAGAGGTATGGGGGTAGAGAGAGACAAAGAGATAAGGATATAGAGATAAATAGAGGGAGGCATACAAGAAGAAATATTGAGAGATAGAGAGGCAAATAGAGATATAGATATAGAGGTCTAGGAAGAGGGATGGATAGAGAGAGGGAGGTATATAGAGATAGAGATTAAGAGTGGAAGATATAGGTAGAGATGAAGATAAAGGGAGAGGGAGAGATATATATAGATAGAGAGGGTTAGAGAAAGAGATAAAGATAAATAGAGACAAGGAGTTAGTGTTAATAATGGAGTTTAATTATCTTCCTAATTTAGAGGTCTTATTTTAGTTGTGTTTGGATCCTATTTTCTAACAAGGGTTTGGTTGGGCTTACCCCCCATTATTATCATCGAGGGGTCCAAGGGGGTGACTATAAATTTTGTAGTGGCTTTGGTGGGGTTCAAGGGTAGCACCCTCAAAGAGATTTTTTTATATAATCACCTTATAAAATAGAATAATGACTATGATGAGTTGGGAGAGGGAGACTTGTATTTTTTCTTCTAAAAATGTGAGTGTGTTATAGCACGCTTGTGTATAGCATGTTTGCACTATCATGTGAGTGTGCTATAATACCCTCATATTTTTAGTTTCCTTGGGTAGCGACAACTCCTAGGTTGGATTTGCCTTGGGCATTGAACCCAAAGGTTTTGAATTACATGTTAATGCCTAGAGATATGTTTTTTGTAAATTATATAAAAAAGAATAAATCTAGAGCTTTCTCTCTATTAGGTTTGCACATCTTTTAATGTTGAGTTAAGAGAATATCACAATAATATTGATATCTCTCTAAGCTTTCTAACCATATATTTTTTTCTACATTTCAAATATGTTAAAGTTTTGATCTTTATACTCTTTTGCTAGTGTCTCTATTTTTTGTCAAAAATCTATGTATGATATTTTTGTTTTGTTTCATTTTTTCCCCATTCATTGAAATTTGAAATAAATTACATTTTTACAAACTAGACTCTATTCTATACATGTTCAAAAAAAATATTTTTGATTATTTTCCAAAAAAAATAGTGGGGATCATGCTTAATGTTTTGTTTTCAGCAGGTGTCCAATTTGAAAATTAGTAAAAAATCATATATTCATAAAAAAATTAGGCGTAAGCTAGATGGTAATAGATAAAAAAATTTGAATCAATTTTTGAAATACTAAAAAAAAGTTAACATTTTAGGGAAAGCACACTAGATGCTATGTTATGTTTTTCTAATAAAAATAGGAGCACTTTGTGTGATCCCCCTATTTTAGCCCCTTAATCTCCACCATTTTAAAAAAATAGTATTTTAGAAAGTAGATTCAAAGTACTACGTATCTTGTCCTTGTTGCCTCTTCTAATTTTAAGCATAACTATCTTCAATTTCTCATCTAAGATTAGTTTTCCTTTTTTTTTAAAAAAAAGTGGTCACTTAAGACCCCCTTTTGGTCCTCCATTTCCATGAACTTACCTATAACGCTTCATAATCAACTTATTGGATCCAATTCATATTAACCACCTCGATTTCAAAAAATTCAGGAAGTAATTTATTCAAATTATTTTCTAACTTAGACAACTAAGAAAAAGTTGTAATCTTCTTGTCTAAAGTGTGATGAGGACCTAGAGGTTTTCCAATGACAGTTGCTATGGATTGAAAAATATCCTATCTCCAAAACTCCATCGAAAGCCTAGGAAGGTGAATCCAAACAAGGATCTTGGATGGTAGTTCCTCGATAGAATCAAACCCTACATGCCAATGTTTGATAAATAAAGCCACTTGGTTATGAAAGTAGGGGCCTCCTTCAAAGACTAAGCTATACTATTCTATTCAAGGAAAAACTACGAAAAAGTATCTATTTGCAACTAGAATGATCTCCATATCTCCTTTTAGGTTCCAATTCTTTATGTTCTAGGCCTCTAAGAAGGGGAGGGAGACATGAAGACACATGAATTTGAAAATTAGTGCATACTCAGCCAAATATAAGACATCCTCCACAACAAATTCCAAGTTAATTACCATCACAAGATTATCTTTACTTTTTTCTAGACAACCATTGGGTCTCAAACAAGGCCTTACATGTTGCACCAAATTAGAATCCTTCATTGCATGTAACAAAAATTGGATTGCATTAAAAACTTTGAAAGAAGAGGAAGAATCCTTATTCAAAATATTCTTAAAAGAAAAAATTTAGCAGTCTCCAAGACCCCCAAAATTCTCCATGCATATTGCCAATGCAAAGAACCATAAGAAATAGGAAAATAAGTAAAAAAAAGAGGATAAAAAATACAATAAAACCCACCAACATCTTAAAATAACTCCAAAGTAGGGTTAAGCAATCCCCTATATATCCCACATAGTCTCCAACAAATACCTAAGCCACCAAAGCAATGGCAAAGGTCACAGATCAACCTCATGCACCTAGGGAAGAGCCCTCATGTTACCTCATGCTTCATCGCACCCTCCATGCTTCCATATCAAAAATAAATCAATGCTATTATTTTTATGTTGGCTTCATAAATTTGGCCCCTTAATTTGAGATTGTATTCTAACCTAACCTTTGCATGATATTTTCCTTCATTCAAAAGGATACATTTTATATAGTAAAACATCAACCTCTAGGCTATCATAGCATATCCAAGACCTAGTAAATGTATCCTTTGGGAGATCTTCCAATCACCTTTCAATAAAGCAAGTGTGTCACATGGCCTCCTAAGTTATCATATGTCATTTGACTAGCCAATATGTATCACTACTAAAGATAGACAAATGTTATTACATGAACTTGAATTAGTCCAAGAGGTTTTAAATAAAGTGTTATCACATCAATTCCTCTTTAGGTTTTATATCAAACACAAAATATTTAACAATGAGGATCTAGGTTAAATGTTATTGTAACAAGAGTGAAACATGTTTCCTTTATGGATGAAGGTTATCTTCTTTTTTAAGAAATCTCTAAATTTTCTTGCTTGTCAAAATATTTTTTCATTCATTTCCTATGCTTATCTTCTTGTCATGCATAATAGAGCATTTAATGCCTAAGAATTATATTTTGTCTAATCTAATTTATATTTTTACTCTTGGTATTTCAATATTGTGAGTCGTAATACCTCTTAGTGTACTAAAATAGTAATATGTTGAATTCAATAGCTAGCTTGCTTTGTATATAAGGATTTCGATGAATATTATAGTGAACTTTTAATATGTTCATAAATATGTCTCCTTATTTCATTCTTAATTTTTTATGGCCCTATAAGTGGCTTGTTTTTTTATCTTAGTACCTTTGTATTTTGCACCCATTTCATTCCTAATTTTATTTATTCCTTGTTCTTAGTTTTATTTATGGTGTTCCAACTTATAGTTGATCATGCATGCAAGGTTCATCTAGAAAGGAACATATAAATGAGTTGTAATGTATCTTTTATAATGTACAAAGTAAATCAACAACAATCCTTTGTGCAAAATAAATGAAGTTGTAATGGTTCAACTAGCAAAGATCATAGAAATGAGATTCAACATGTCCATTATCAAGCATAAAATAATGAAATCTATAAAGAAATGTGAGAGAAAAGGCATGCATTGCTTGTAAATTAGCTTCTAGTTCAATGTTAAGACCAACTCTCCCTTACACTATAGATGTTCCCCCTTCTTCAGCACAATCCAATTTAGAACCACTATTTCATTCTTTAGTGCAAAACATTGTAATCTACACACCATAATTAACTAGTACCGATGCTATTCTAATGGCCTCATAAACACCCTAATTTTTTTTGCTTTGCAACTCACCAAAAATGGTATATAAGGATAGATGAAATATTATTTATTTCCACATATTTACTATGTATGGAATGCTATCTAGGAATCCAAATAAGGTAACTAAATGGTGCCAATATATGACACTAATTTCTTTCTAAGAAAAATGGTATTTATTTTCTAGGTAGAATAATATGGATCTTAGAAGCCAACCATTCTATTTGTAAATCCTCACACAAGTGAAAGACATTTTAATTACAAGGTTTAATCAAATTCTACAAGTGTTACATGCATGCGTTGGATAGTTGAAGTAGAGTGTTCATGGACTTAGCTTCCCACAAGATATTAGTATTGTTTCCAAACACTTGCCAAGGTATATCAATCAATTAGACATCACCATTATAAGAAACTAGAGCTTGTAACAAAATAACTGACTTTTAGACTAGTAGAACACATGGTATTAAATCCTTGCAATATAAAAATATTCATGATCAATACTACAAGGATGCCCATCTCAATAAATGTATGCATTCATCTTTTCCTTCAACACCTTCTGATATTTCTACCATGCTTTTGTACACCCACATAAATCTTCCTAACCTTATCCTTCACTCTTATTCTATAAGAGAAGAATCTTTAAGCATCATTGATAAGAGATTGACCCCCAATCTTCATTTTTGGTTATTCCCCCACCTAAATAGATGAGATTCATGTGTTCTTACAATTACATCATAGTTGAGTAACTAATTTTTTTAATGGTAATCTATTTTTAGTGTTTCTAGATATCTTCCCTACAAGCATGTAATTTTTTAGACAACTACACATCAAAGAGGTTTAAATACATGAATTTGGTATTCATCTAATGAGATACCATGATAATATATTTGTTCAACACCCATGATTCCACTACTTTGTCTTCTATATTATGATGTAACATTGAAGCCAATAAGTTGTTGCCATCTATGTCAATAAGAGGTGGATGTCAACCTTCCAAAGATGATTGTAATACTTTATCAATGGCAATAGGACTTTCTTGATGTAAAACTTGTAGACCAATTGATGCACTTTGGGTAAAATATAAAACCTTAATGAACTACTAAACCTTGATGGTAAGACCCCAAGGGTGTATGAAAGTCAAGGTTCACCAATAAATATAGAGGAAAATATCACAAACTATACAAATAAATCTAGGATAATACAATAAATCACACACAATTATTCTAGATTTAATGAGATGGGAATGATAAATGGAATAAAATAAATACTCGATTTTTTTGTTTATGGTACTTAGCTTGAAACTTGCTGTAGATTTGTTGTGTTGAATTTCTCATATCAATTTTCTAATGTGTCAAAAAATAAGGAACTATGAGACAACTACCTCAAAATTAATTTGTCTTCTATACAAGGCTCTAGTTTAGTTTTTTGTCTAAGTAACTGAGCTTTGGGTCTACAAGACTAATTTTTTCTCATGAAATTGAATTGTGCATGCTCGGAGTCTACTTAATTTCATCTCTACAACCTATGCATGTAAATGGGTAGTGTCAATGAATATTATATAGGAGTTTACCAAGGAATGTTCTCCTTTAATCAAATTCAAGTCAATTCAACAGTTTGATAAAAGGATCAAGGATAGTAAGCAAGCATGAAATAATGATTGGTATGTTGATGTAATGTTGATTCTCTATGATGTGTTCTTTATGTGATGATGCAACGTAAATAAGAGTTCCTAGGTTGATATTTGAATGGCTTGAAATGAATTAAAATTTATCATTAAATACAAAACCCTAATACACAAGTTAATGAAATTTGTGATCACATCAACACTTAATGGTTAATTGAAGGAAATCAATAATAATTTAAATTTAAGTTCGAATTTTGAAAGTTCTACTCATTTCTATCTTTTGCAAAACTAAACTAAAAAAAAAATGCCCGACTTAAAAATCAAAACTGATCCTAAAAGTGTGAGTAGATAAAATTAACTTAAATTCATGTTATTTGCCAACTTTTATGATATAATTAAAGCAGCAAGAAAATTTACCAAAAAAAAAATGTCAGAATAAAATGAAAGGTGAATTGATGAAGTTCATGGAGAAGTAAAAGCATTGAATAACTTAGAGTACATTTCACGGAAGAAAAAGTGAAGTTTGTATGAAGAAGAAAAGTATCTGTAAAGCTCCGCCATTTTTTATGCTGTCTCATTCATTCCTTCCCACTGTCTAAGCTGATAAAAGACAAAGACAGTTGCACAAATTGAATGAGATGTTCTACCATGTTCTGTCCAGCCATGACATTGAACCTGCAAAGCTAAAGGTGAAGGAATAATGATGAAATCAGAATCATTCAACTACTTTAACATTCTCAGTCGAAAAGACTAACAGAATAATTATAGTAAAAGCGATTAGAATAATTAAGTAAAAGTGATTAGAATAATTATAGAAAAAGTGATTGTTAGGAAGGATTAGAACAAGTTCTATCAGCACCATATAAATTTACTCACATTCATTGTATTCAGTGGGTTTTTTGGGTTTAAATCGGTCAATAACTGAGTACTTAGCTGTTAAAAACATCAAATATGGCATCTGCTTTGGTTGATGTGTGGGTGGAAATTTCAGGTAGTTTTTATTTTGTGGAGAAAAATAAGTTTGATATATTTATATATTAAAAAGAGTGTAAATATAATTTTAAAAAATAATAGAATAAAGTAGAATGTAAATGTCAATATGCAGTATTTTCATTTAAGAAACATTTTTCTTTGGCAAAAATTGATATAATTTTTGTAGTTAATATTATATATGTATTCTTTTAAGAAAGGATTGATAATCTTCAATTATAAGTCAAGCATTGTGACACTTGTCCCCACAAGACATAGTATCACCATTAGCAATCATAATTTTAAAATTATTGTAGGCACAAATATAACAATATAGTTAATTGGCCACTTTTATAGCACAAATATAACAATATAGTTAGTTGGCCAATTTTATACTAATAAAGTTATGAGTACTATCACCATCTATTAAGACTATTATTCTTTGTATTTTGATATTGACAATGACCTTGACAATTTAGGTAGAAGAGAACCAAGTTAAATCGTGAATCAAAATGTGAGCATCCTAAGTGGATTATTTTGATTAAAGTAAATTGGTTTTGATGGGATCATAAATCCTATCTAGTCAATAGTTACAACATCAAGATGGCAAAAAATAGTAAAATTGCAAGGCATTAATTCAAACCAACTCCATAGGGGTGACAAAACCCACCCCAAGAACAATTAGTACAAGAACTTGAACAATAACAAACAATAGAGAAGAAAAGGCCCACCAAAGACAATAAGAACAAGAAAAGACATATCCTTGAAAACTAGTGCAGAGCTTCAATTATCTCCAACTACTCATGCATGAGCTAGAATTCCTTTACACAAATATCATCCTTCCTTTTTTATCTTTACTTATATGACCCTTGGTTGGGTATTTAGAAACTTTTGTCTTTTCAAAACCTCCCCCTTTGGAATTTAATAGTTTTTCCTCCAAGTATTTCAAACTTTCAATACTAGAACTAATAGATGCTTTACTAGTATCCACATTTTTTTAAAATTTTCCTTCATATTTCTAATGTCCTCTTCTAGTAAATCATAATCTTAACATTTTATTTTTCATTATCCACTTTCAAGAGGTTTATTTCCTGCATTGCCTCCCAATGTTTTAGGGTTAGTTTATTTTCTTCTTCAAGTAACTAATTATTATTCTATTGGTTGTTCCACAATCTTGTTGATAAATTTAATGACACCTTCCCTCAATTCATCTTCACACAGATGGGTTTGATTCTCCTCTTGGGAAATGGGGGCATAATGTATGGAGCTAATTTAAATCAAATTACTCGTTGAAAATAAAATTAGAACCCCACACAATACTGAGAAATAAACACTCATCACAGAGAAAATAACTTGCTTGCAACAAAGATGAAGCTCTAGTTTGCAACTTGCAACCAACTATCCCAAATTTTATTAAACTTTGCAATGAATTACAATCAATCCCAAAAGAACAATGGGCTGCAATAAAACCTTTACAAAACTCTAGGAAAATGCAATAAAAATGATTTGCAACCAGAAAATCAAAGCTTTGGAACAAGCTTCTCTTCAGGCAACAATAAACCACTCTCAACAATCATGCCCTTCAATCTGCAACTGTTGATGATGCTTGTGCCTATGTGAAACAACTCCAATCTGTAACAACACCTTCAAACAATCCTTCCTAGAGGTATGCACGCCCTTCTCTTCTCTTTTCATGTATTCTAGAAAAACTTCTTCAAAAATAAAATTAGTTTTTGCATAACCCAAGCTACCATCAAATGAAATGCAATGTGGATACATTTAGCTTTAATTTTCTTGCATTCCAACCCACTCTTGAGAAAATCTATGGCCATCTCCAGGAAATTTTAATTCAACAATAAAAATTAATAAAATAAACCTCCAAACTTGGTAAATATGAAAGATAGGCTTTAAAAGCTTCCTTGTTTTCAAGAATAAAGAAAAAAAAAAAAAAAATTCCAAACTTGAGTGCCCACCTCTTGATTGCCTATTTTTTTAGGAATTGGAGAATTTCAAATTTGGAGTTACAAATCAAATTAATGGTCTCCAAGAAACCCACCCTTTCTTTTGCTTTTTTAGGATTTTTTTCATTTAAAACATATTCTCCACTATGCCACCTTATCCTGTTTTGACCCAAATTTACTCCAAAATGTAATTTTCAAATTCCAATATGTCATGACAAAGGAAGATTGAAGATTAGCAAAGTTGGTTGTGGAAAAAGGCAAATTGAAGAGTCAATTCCACAGTGCAAGTGAAGGTTGGGGGCTTCAAATGAAGTGAAATTTTAGATTGTTGAAGGTTGTTGTTGAAGAAAATGTTGCAAGTTTAATGGTGTTGTATCAGATTTACGAAGTTTTAGTGTAAAGCCAACAGGCTTATGCACTTGTAATAAACACATTTATTGCAGATTTTATGAGAAAACGATACATTTTTTTCCCATTTTGAGACACACATATGAAGTTCTTTCTTGTACATGTCATTGCATGTTTGATTTGAGATTATTTATGGTTTCCTGAATATATTACCCCATCTGCGTTGTGTTTGGATCATTTGATTTAAGTTTCTATTTGTTGTTATAATTGAAGGGAGAATATCTCTTATTTGAGAAATTTGAGATTATTTATTTATCTAAAAAGAAAAAAGTAGATCATATTAAATTCAATAATAAGTAAAAAAACATAACCCACATATTAATTTTATTCATTATTTTTATTTATTAAAAATAAATAAATATAATCTAATATTATTAAATAAAATAAATAATAACTAGTAAAAAAATGAGAAATGAATCAAATCATAATAAAATAATGAAGAAGAAATTATAAAAATAAATTAAACTAAATTATTAATCATTAATAATTTCTTTTATAGATTTAATTCTAATAAATTGAATAAAAATATTATAATTAATAAAATAATTATTAATATAATATTTTTTTGTGTTTCTTCCTCTACCCCTAACTTTTGGGGCTCCTTTGGCATACTTCTTCGCAACACTTCAACTCATAATTCTTAGTGTAAATTGCCCCTCTTCAACGGTTTGTTTACACTCTCAGGATCAACTTGCTTTGTTACCACCAAATAATTTAAATATTAAATATAGATATATATATATATATATATATTTTAAACTATAGGAATCGATTGAGTATTTGTCCCCCCATAAACTACAATGCGCTTGGTAAAAAAAATTCACGTGATCGGTGGTGTTGGCACGACATGCCCTCCAATACCACAAGTTTGAGGGGAGACTAGACCTCGTGACCTCTTGCCTACAATAGAATGCTTTAGCCAATCAAGCTAGCCCCCCACCCCAAATACAGATAAGTATTAAAATAAATAGTAAATAGTAAATTAAATAAATATGGTGATTTAAAAATATAGAAAACCTATAATATGGGTAAAATTAGGTTTAATTAAAATTAATTATGAACAAATAACAATATAATTGATTATATTATATTAATAATTTAATTAATTAATAATAATAATAGTGAAATTGAATAATTTATTTATATTATTATTTATTATTTATTTCTAATTAATAATAAATAATAATAATAATTTATTTATTTATTATATTAAAAAAATAATAATGTATGGTATTCTAATAGGATGGATTCTTCTCTACATTTGTTTCCATCAGAGGCGACTAGGGTTTCTGGCATGGCAAGGCAAAGATCTTCTATTTTTGCTTTCTCTTTAGGCTTGTGGCGTCGTCTCTTCTCTGAAGTGGTGCGTGGAGGGCATCCTTTTTTGCAGCAGGATCAGGGGATTGAAGCTGCGGTTCAACATGGGTTCTCAAGGAAGCCACGACAACATCCAACGTTGGTTCCTCCATCTACAGCGTGTGGAGTTGGGATGTTGGATGAAAAATTTGTAGGGAGGAAGGAGAATGGGGGGGATAAGGAAGTGGAGAGAGTTGAAACAAAACTCTCAAATTTAGGGAAGGGTATTTTTCCACTGCGATGCTCTGAGGAAACCCTGTCTATCTCATTTGAGGAAAACATTGCAATTGAAGCAGTGGAAAATGCAAGGTATTTTGGGGAGCTAGGGTTGATTGGAAGATTTAGGGGTTTCTGGTTGGGTCTTGCAGAGTTACACCAATGGATTTTGGAGACTTGGCACCCAATATTGGAGGGGGATGTGCAAATATACTCCATTGCGAAAGGGTTTTTTGTGATAGTTTTTGATAATGAGAATGATAGGAAGACAATGTTGTGTGACTATCAATGGAGTTGGAAGGACAGACATTTGTTGATGTTAAAACCTTGGCATCCAGATTTCAACCCAAATAATGAATCATTTGGGATGGTCCCTCTTTGGGTAAGGATTTTGAATCTCCCATTACATTTCTGGTTTGAATCTTGCTTTGAAGCCATTGGAAACATGCTAGGGAAATTTTTGGATGTTGATGAGGGCTCTATCAATTTTCTGCACACCACTTATGCACTCATTTTAATTGAAATGGATATTACAAAAGACCTTCTTGCAACAACACTTTTGAAATTTTCAAGGAAGGAATGGAAGTAGTTGCTTGATTATGAAGGTGTTCCATTTCGGTGTCAGAGTTGCTTTAACACGAGTCACACAGCTGAGCAATGCTCCCAGCGCAAGAGGGTCAATCAAGCAACTTGGTGGAAAAAGTTTCCCCCCATCACTATTTGGTGGAAAAAGAAGAGGCAATAGGTAATGCACAAGATAAGGAACCAAATAGTGCAGCGTCTATTGAACCCCCACAGAAGGATCAGGGGAGGGTGGCGAGTTCCATTGTTGGGAAGAAGTGGGGCAACGCTCCATATGATGGGTTGGATGGAAGGTCACTGTGTTTAAGCATGACCTCATATAAAGGAAAAGGCCTTTCAGATGAGATGGGAGAACATGTATGGATTGGTGATCTAGAGGAGATTTGGCACAAGGTTCAAAGGAAAAAGAAAAATAAGCAGGTTGTAGATTTTAGCATGATTCATCGCTCCCACGACAAAAGAAAAAATAGTGAATAGGCAGACTATGGGTCTGTGTTTTAGTTGTTTGGATGGGGGTATTAGTCGGGTAGTTTTGCATGGATGGGGATCTTGGGGGGCTTGTAGGGTTTGTTAATGTTATTTGCTTTTAGCTGCAAATGTCTTTTAGATGTATTTGGCAGTTGTAATACTCTTCAGTTATTTAAATAAAATCTAATCTTCCACACTTGTCCTACTTTTATCAATCAAATAATAATAATAATAATAATAATAATATATTATTATTATTAATATTAATATAATATTATTAATATTATTCTATTATAATATAAATTATTAATATTATTATTATTATATTACTAAATATTAATATATTATTTATTATTAATATAATATTAATATTAATTATTATATAAATATAATTTATTTTTTAAATAATAATATTTTGATAGTTTTTTACATAATATATTATTAATATTTTTTATTGATTATATATATATATTGATTATTATAATAATTAAATAATTAATGTTATTACTTAATTAATTTAATTTATAAGTTAATTTTTTTTGTTAATGGTGTCTGTGAGCTATTTAATTTTCTTAATTAAATTATTAGTTATTTTTATTATAATATTAATGATTATTTTTAGAGTATTAATATTGAGTATTATCTTTATCCATTTAATAGTAAACAAATAAAAAAG
This sequence comes from Sequoia sempervirens, assembly GCA_007258455.2. Lineage (NCBI taxonomy): Eukaryota > Viridiplantae > Streptophyta > Pinopsida > Cupressales > Cupressaceae > Sequoia > Sequoia sempervirens. The sequence continues at coordinate 438,059,592 of VDFB02105785.1, read as the reverse complement.
AAGAAGAAATAACACTTCAAATGATTAATCTTCTTCCTATGTTGGAGATCATTTTTAGTGTTAAGTTATTATTTATTAACATCTCATTTTAACTAGTTATTGCCATCACTTAAATTTAACTTTGCAACTTCATTTGTAGATATGATGCTCATTTTAATTTATGAGCTAATTATGATTATTTAAATTGCTACAAATTAAATTAAATAGCTCACAAACACCATTCAACAACTCACAAAATTTTGCAATACAGTTTCCAATCCAAGATTGCAATGTGCTACTGGAAATTTCTTGATTCAACAAATGGGAAAATGAATTATTGCAATCCAATGATGGACAAGGCTGCATCAAGCCTTACAAGACTCAAAAACAAAATATTTGCAGTAGCAAATCAAAACTTGCAACAAAGCTTCTCCAACACCTACACAAGAAATCACTTCCACCATCCAAGCCCTTCAATGTGCAACACCTGATAGTCTCTGTGCCCTACAAAAATAGTCTCAAATCTGCAAACACACCATCAAATCCCCTCTTGGATATAATCCATGACCTCCTCCTCTCTTCCTGTGTTTTTCCTATAAAAAATGCTCTAGAAATGAATAAAATTCAATTTTATCAACACTTCATTTCCTGAAATGAAATTTCAATGCATTTCATTGTGATTTTCTTTCATTCCAAAGGAATCTCATGAAAAATAAACACCCCTCCTCAAGAATGGAAAATAAAATTCAAAATTAATATTAAAAAATGAATAAAATATCATTCCCCAATTCTAGACTAGGAAAATATGAGAGATGGGCTTGAAATGGATTTAATGCTTTCATAAATAAAGTAAAAGGCAGATCTTTCAAACCTAGGTGCCCACCTCTTGGGTCCCTATTTTAGGAGTTGTGAGAATTTAAAATTAGAGTTACAAATGAATTTAATGGCTCCCAAAAACCCACACCATGTTCTACCTTTTTTCGGTTTTTCAACTTTAAATCATATTCTCCATGATCTCCATTCAACTAATTTGAGCCAAATTGAATCCAAATTCAAATTCCAATTTACCACATTCCAATACATTCCAATTCACACCAATATATGAATTTCACACATCAAACATGAAATTCAACCACATCAAAAATTACAAAATGAAATTGACACCAATTGGTTGATTTAGGATTGCATTGAGTCACAGATACTCCTATAGACAGCCACGGTAGAAAAGGAATATTTCATGAGTGCCTCATAAATATTTGTAGATATGATGCTCATTTTTAACCCATCTTGTTGCCTTATTCTCCTGAACCTTATTCCTCACATGTCCCTACAACTTAATGTCTCTTCCCTCTTTCATTCTTCCTCTCTTTCTCCCTTTTTTCACATGATTCATCTCCCACCAACTTACACTATGAAAATATGAGAATTCATGAACATCTACAACTTCTCTTTCAGACAAATAATGAAACTCATTCATTATCTCTTTCTCTTTTATTGCTGCAACAATTTTTTCATCATCAACCTTGGTTACAACACTGTGCTTCTTTTTCTCCATGCCTTCTAAAAGACAAATTTCAGTTGCAATCACTTCTTCCTCTTCTTCCTTACTTTCACCTGTAATACCTTCATCTACAAAAACAATCTTTGATGCAACATATTCTTTTACATCAATCTTATCATGCTCAAGTAAATTATATTCAACTACATTCTCACAAAAATCAGATTTTATTTCCTTTTTTCCCACTAAAATCTGCACTTTACCTTTCTTGTGTGCAATCCACACTACTGCAAATTAAATCAACAAATAAAAATATGCATTCTCATCCTCTTATATTAATTTTTTAACTCCATTAACCAAACAAATCCCACCTTTATTACATACCTTTCCTTCTTCCTTACTTAAGGGCTTCAACTTGTGTTTGATTCCATCCTTCATCAAGGAGTATGTATTGACATACACATCATGCGTCGCACACTTGTGAAACTACCAAGGCCTTCCCAATAACTTGACAAACATTCATAGACATTATATCACATAAAAATTCATCATGATAATCACCTATCTTAAATTTCACCAAACATTTTTCGCTAACCAAAACCTTCTTTTCATCTTGCAACCAAGCAATCCTATATGGATGTCGGTGCCTTTGTCTTTCCAACTTTAATTTATTTACCATTGCTTTAGAAACTAAATTATTTGTGCTTCCACCATCAATAATAACATTACAAACTTTACCTTCACACTTACATCTAGTTTTGAATAAGCTCTTCCTTTGATCTGGTTCTTTTCCTTCGGTCATCAAGACTCTTCTTGAAACAAGTGTCTCTCCATCCTTTGCCTCTTCCGAGTGTAAAGACAACATCTTCTCCATTTATGTTTTTTGCTCTATTCTGATCTTCAGTCCTTCTTCTTGGTCTTTCCTCTTCATGAGGAAAATCATAGGCCCTATGACCTTTCCCACATCCAAAATAAGTTATTTTGTAATTTCCTCTTCCAACCCACTACCCGATCTTCGTCTTCCTCTAAAATTTTGATCACAGGACTTGTTTGAGCTTTCACATCTTTCATCCTTGATGTCCTTAATGTCTCTAATCTATTGCTCATCCTCCTTTTGTTGCACATAAGCTTTATCCTTCCGTTGTGTTTATTCTCAAACCTCTTGTTCATCCTTTCTTCTATCGTCATTATTATTTGATAAGCATCTTCCATTGTCACAACTTTGACTAGTGTCATCTCTTCTTGAATGCTTTGTCTCAGCCCATTTATGTATCTTGTATCCTTTTCCTTAGTCGCCTTTGAATGTCTAGTCCTTATGAGAATTCTATGGGATTCTTCAGTGTATTCTTTAACAGTCTTGTTTCCTTGCTTCAAACCTTGCATCCTTTTGAGCAATTCCAATTCATAGTCTACAAGAATAAATTATCTTTTTAATTTCTCCACCATTTTATCCCATTTGGTATTCTTTTCTTTTCTTTTTCTTCCTCTTTCCAACTAAATTTCTCTCCACCAAATTGAAGCATGTCCCTTCAATTTTCTATTGGAAAATCTTACTTGGTCTAGGTCTCCAACTTCCTCAAATTCAAAATAATCTTCCATATCATTTATCCAGTCTATCAATTCTTCTTGATTCAAACTTTCATTAAAGGTAGGAACATCAATACTTGGTTTTTTTCCCATTTTTGTTAAAACTGTCAACAATGGATCCCTTGCAACTACTACAACTTCTTCTCTTTGTTCAATATCCAAACTAGCATCCTTTGAAACTTCTTATTCTTCATCACTTCTCAGGTCTCTCATGCTTGCAAATCCTCTCCTTATCTCTTCTTGTAAAGTTTCAACCCGCCTTCTCAAGTCTCTAAAATCATCATCCCTAATAAAATTATATACCCTTCCTCTTCCTCTACCCCAACCTCGTGGGGCTCCTCTGGCATACATCTCTGCAACACTTCAACTCACAAGTCTTGGTGTAAACTGCCTCTCTTTGGCAGTCTGTATACACTCTCAGGATCAACTTGCTCTGATACCAAAGATGGAGTTTTTAAATTAAAGTTGCAACTTCATTTGCAGATATGATGCTCATTTCAATGTATGAGCTAATTATGATAATTTAAATTGTTGCAAATTAAATTAAATAGCTCACAAACACTAGTCAACAACACATAAAATTTTGTAATACAATTTCCAATCCAAGATTGCAATGTGCAACTAGAAATTTCTTGATTCAATAAATGGGCAAATGAATTATTACAATCCAATAATGGACAAGGCTGCATCAAGCCTTACAAGACGCAAAAACTAAAGAAAAGGAAAAAGCAAATTTTTAGAAACATTATAATTTATTTAAATAATGAGGTTACTAGTAAACACAACAAAAATAAGTAATCTTTCAAATAAGAGATATTCTCAAATTTCTAGGAACATAAATATAATGTTAAGATCATGGCAAGAAAAAGAAGATTAATCAATAATATTAATTATAGGAAAAACACTGGAAGAGAGGAGGAGGTCGTGGCTTACCTCCAAGAGGGGATTTGATGGTGTGTTTGCAGATTTGAGAGTGTTTTTGTAGGGCACAAAGACTACTAGGTGTTGGACATTGAAGGGTTTGGATGGTGGAAGTGAATTGTCATGCACGTGTTGGAGAAGCTTTGTTGCAAGCTTTGATTTGTTGTTGCAACTCTTTTGTAAGGCTTGATGCAACCATGTCTATCATTGGATTGTAATAATTCATTTGCCCATTTGTTGAATCAAGAAATTGCCAGTTGCACATTGCAATCTTGGATTGGAAATTGTATTGCAAATTTTTTTGTGTGTTGTTGAATGATGTTTGTGAGCTATTAGTATAATATTATTTAATTAAATAATAATTAAATTATTATATTAATTATTATTTATTAATTATAATAATTTAATTATTTTATTAATTATTATTAATAAATTATTTAAATAATTTTTAACTTTATAATTATTTAATTATATCATTTATTATTAATTTGTTTTTTATCATATTTAATTTATTTCTTATTATGATTGTGTGAGTTTGTATATTATTTTGAGATTTGGATAATGATTTAATTTTATTATAACTGGTCAAAACAAGATGTTAATAAATAATAACTTAACACTAAAAATGATCTGGAGCATAGTTAGAAGATTAATCATTTGAAGTGTTATTTCTTTTTCTTTCTTTTTTTGATTTGTTTGCTATTAAATGGTTTCTTCTTTTTATTTAATTTTATGTTTGGTTCATTTGTTGCTTATTTTCATCTTTTGCCTCTTTCGAGTGTGAAGACTTAACATCTTCTCCATTTATGTTTGCTGCTTTATTCTGATTTTTAGTCCTTCTTCTTGGTCTTTCCTCTTCATGGGGACAATCATAGGCCCTATGACCTTCTCCATATCTAAAACAATTTATTTTATAATTTCCTCTTCCCAACCTGATCTTCCTCTTCCTCTACCCGATCTTCCTCTTCCTCTAAAATTTTGATCACAGGACTTGTTTGAGCTTTCACATCTTTCATCCTTGTTGTCCTTAATGTCTCTAATCTTCTATTCATCGTCCACAACATTCATCACTAACAAAATCCACCATTTTATACCAGAGATGTAGCTTTTAAATAAATTATTAATGTGAATGGTAGCAATTGAAAGAGGGTGGGATGAGTTAATCTCAAGTTAGACAAAGTGTAACACCTCTCTAATCGCAAGCTAGTAAGGTAGCATTCTGATTTTGATTTGATATTTTAAATTGTTAAATGGTGTTATAATGAGATTAGGCATTGATGGTTATATGAAAGGTTGTCATGTTTAGTTATTATTCTAGATTACATGCTTATATGTTTATATATTGTTATCATTGCTTATGTACAATTATGGATAGGAAAGGGATGATGTTGTAACACTCATATTCGAGAGACTTATGATATCATGACTCCCTTCCTTATGATTGGTGTTGCTTTGGACTATATGTATATGCACATGTACTTCGACATGTAATTGGAAGTGATACAGGTACTGAGTATCGACTCCGCCTAGATCCATAGGCCTAAGCATACTCATATTCCCTGATGGTGGTTACTAGAGGTAGTCACTGGCCAAATTTCCCCTACCCTAGTCCACTGTACCTTGTTAGGGTAGTGTTTTTCCTTGTTGATGTCTTACTATCCAGTTACCTAACGGTAACATCTGAAGCACCTTTCAGCTGTATGTTTTGGTGCACCTCTTTCTGTTGTATGTTCTTTACCAGTATGTCTTGTTGAGGTATTTTGTTATGGTTTTTGTGAATCTCTTATATGGCATTTTACAATATTTTATTGATGGGAGATTTAAATGGTTTTATCCATGAGATTTTAAAATATGTTATTTTAAATGATTTTATTAATCCTTATTGGGGAGCTTTAATATGTTTGTTTAATTAAATGCTTTAATAGCTTGTCTATTAAATGCCTTATTTCATTTTATTGTTTTGTGGGGGAGAAATGATAAAAAGGAAGAAAGTTTTATTTTGTGGGGGTTCATTCTTTTGGGGAAAAAAGTAGAAACTTTTGTTTTGGGGAGTTTAGTTAAAAAGAAATTGGGCAGCCTTGTCTTTGGGATAGATATATATACTTTGTTTTGAACCATTTTGGAGGGGGGGGAAGTAGAAAACAAAAAAAAACTAATTTGGGGGTTGAGGGAGAAAAACCTCATGGCTGGGAATGGAAGCTAGGTGGGAAGACCTAGTTTTGTTGGAGGGATTTTTGTGGGCAGTGGACCCTGGAATTCAGCGTAGCATTGTAGTTTTGCTGCTCTATTTTGGGATCTAGCCGTGCCTTGCAAGCAGAGCAATTTTGCATTTCAAATTTGGGCAGATTTGAGGTATTCTTTTGTGTTTTCCTTAATTTTTTGAGTTGTAAATGTATGCATACTCTTGGCTGCTCTATAGTATTTGGAATGACAGATTTTTATGCATTTCTAGCAAATATGAAATGGATGTTTGGAAAAATCTATTTTATGGGCTCCTTCATGTTCTTCTTTTTGTCCAATTTGTAAAAAAAATTCCTTGTTTGCTCATTACCCATGAGTTAAAATGTGAAATAAGGGAAGATTCTATGTAGAAATGCCCATATCTCAACTGGGTTGAAGTTAAAATTCAATTCTAGACACTTGCATTTTCGATCAAAGTTTGTCTTCTTGTTAAATGACATTCTTTTATGCTGCTCTTTAACCAATTGATAAAAATGCAAAATAAAGTTGGATTCTATGTAGAAACGTCAAAATATGAATTGGGTCTTTGTCCAATTTTTAATCCAGGCACTTTCTTTTTTTATGTTTTTGCCTAGCCATGCTTAAAATGACGTTTTTCAGTACAACACCTTATTATGGGTCATAAAATTGAAAATTAAATATGAAAACCATCTAAAAACGTCAAAATCTGAACTAGGTCTTTGTCTGATTTTTAATCTGGACACTTTGAACTTTTATGTAATTGCATGCCTCTTTTTCATGTTGAATTTCAACTGTTAAATGTGTCTTTTTACAACAATGTTTGCTTGGTTGTTTTACATGGTTTTTTTTATGATGGATTTCAATGGATTTTTCATTGTTTTTGGATTCCTCATTTGGCTAAATGAGAAGGCCTATCCATCTACAAGGCGTTGATACGGGCATGATTGAGTCTCCTCATCTATATGAGAGGTGTACCTAGTTCCGTGTGATGTCATCCCTTCGAGCACACATGATGAAATTCCATCTAGTCAACACTCTTGTACCTTATACCCCAGTAGCCATGAGTAGTACTTGTCATGTTCTTGTATGAGCATCTGCATTTTGTGATTTTGGCCTTAATGCATTGTATTCCATGTTTTCTCCGTGCCTGATGCGAGTGTTGGCCTTATGTTTTCCTTGCCTTGATTTTTCTGCTTGGACCTTGTGACTACCTCTGAGCATGGTGCGGTGGCCTCTTTTGAGTCCACATGGTAGGGAGGAATTTCCACCACCATTGGGGACCAGTGTACAGGTTATTGGAGCACCAATTGAAGCTGATCCCTCTTGTACTTGTCTTATATGTTGATGTATTTTATTTCATAGCTATACCTTTTTATTCATGTACATTCATTTATGTATATTGTACTCTCTTGAAAGAGAATATAAAATCATATAGAATAATGAGAAGAAATGCAATGTTTATATTTGATTTATGAGTTCTGATGTTGGTATCAAACTCGCTTGTATTATGATGAGCATAATGGCTTTTTCTTCAATATTTTCCATGCAAAAATTTGAGCTTTGGTTGTCTATTTCCTTCATGTTTTAGTCTACAAAAGTTTCAGAGCATTGTCGCTTTCTGCTTGTTGCTCTTTCTTGTTGTTGTCAAAGTTATGGAGAATCGTCGCTTTCTACTTGTTGCTCTGTATTGTTGCTGCCAAGTTCTGGAGTAGAGGTTCCAAAGTAGGAACTTTTGTAGTTGGAACTTCCATAGCTAGAAGTTTCATAGCTGGAAGTTCCATAGTTGGAACTTCCGTAGCTAGAAGTTTCGTAGCTAGAAATTTCGTAGCTGGAAGTTTCATAACTGGAACTTCCATAGCTAGAATTTTCGTAGCTGGAAGCTCTGTAGTTGGAACTTCTATAGCTAGAAGTTTCGTAGCTAGAACTTCCATAGATAGAAGTTTCGTAGTTGGAACTTCCATAGCTAGAAGTTCTAGAGTAGGAAGTTCAGGAGCAAGTTTCTGGAGCCATTATGTTTGCTCTTGTTTGGATTTTCTCTAGAGGGTGGATTAGTCCTCTCCTTTGGGTTATGTTCGGCCATGATTGGCCATGTTTGTGGTCATTATATTGTATTGGCAATTGGTTTAGCTAGGACTTCTGTAGCCAGAAGCTCCATAGCTGGGAGTTCCATAGCTGGGAGTTCCATAGCTGGAAGTTTCGTAGCTGGAAGTTTCATAGCTGGGAGTTCTGTAGCTGGAAGTTCTATAGCAGGAAGTTCTAGATCAAAGTTTTTGGAGCCATTGTGTTTTCTCATGTCTGGATTTTCTCTGGAGGGTGGACTAGTTCTCTCCTTTTGGTTGTGTACGACCATTCTTGGCCATGTTTGTTGTCGTTATATCATTTTGGAAACTATTTTTTGTGTAAGTTATTCTTTATGTTATCAAAAAAATTAATCTTGTCCCCTTTTGGCTCTTACCCTTTGGGGTTTCGTAGCAAGATGTTACATCTGGTATCAGAGCCCATGTTCACACATTGGGAGCTCTAGCATACTTGATCCTTTTATGTTTATGTTGTGTTTTGCGTGTGTGGTGTGAGCTTGTTATATTGTTTTCATAGTCTTGTTGATTAACATTTATGCCTTAGTTTGGTGTTTAGATCGTCCTTGTGATGATCTATTTTGATGTGTTCCTTGTTTTCTTTAGGATGCCCCTAAGGGAAGAGCCAAAGGCAGAGTTAGAGGTGGAACCCATGTTATAACACTAGGATCCATGCTTATGGTTGTTACCTTCTTGGGTGTTGTGCATGGTGGATGGCAACAAGTGTTGTTTCCTGCCCCTTGCATGTCCTATTGAGGAATGCTTTTGTGTGAGGGTTAGTTAGACCCTTGAGCCTACCGAGGAGTGTATTCTGATTGGTCTCCTTCTTGATGTGTGGCTTTTTTGTTGTGTATAGGGATGTGACCCTTGAGTGGTCCCTGAGTGTGGTTGTAACCCATGTGGTTGCATTGTTCTTGATGTGTGTGTTTGAAGTGCTTGTTGTGGTGAGATAGTCATAGGACCTCTTGATTTGAGTGCCTTGTAAGGAATTTTAGAGGGTTGAGTTTCCCAACCCTAGCTTGTGTTGTGGAGGAATGATACCTCCTAGGTCCTCCCTTACCCTATGGGATTGGAGTGATTCCCTTGGTTGAGAGTCTCTCAAGGTTGAGATTGATTACTTTCCTTTATCCGGTGTTGCGGGTGGGCATGTTGGACTTCAGCTTGTTGGTGGGTTGTAGGTGACACGTTTTGCCTAAAATTATCCTTGCTTGGTTTCTTGGTTCATGTTGTTGGAAGGTTTGTTTGACCTTGAGGGTGCCAAGAAGTTCCTTTTGTGTGTATTCTTCTTGAGTCTTGATGTTTTCTTCACCATACAAGTTTCTGGTGCATTTTTTCTTGTGCTTTACCTCCTTGTGTTAATGATTGCTTGATTGACCCTGTGTGGTTTTGAAGTTACTTTTTCATGTAATATTGTATTGAAATTATGAAATATGGTAATAGAAAATGAATGATCGTGTTGTTAGTTCATAGAGATTACTGCATGCTCCCATATGATTGATGTGTTTGTGAGAAAGTGATTGTGTGATGATGAAAACATGTTTGTTTCCATGCCTGTGTCAGAATTGTCTCTCTCTCTCTCTCTCTCTCTCTCTCTCTCTCTCTCTCTCTCTCTCTCTCTCTCTCTCTCTCATGGGTTTAACAGAGATGCTTATCTTTGAGTGTGTGGTGTATTGAAATCCATTGTATGCTTGTCTCTTATGATAAAATGTTTATGTACTCATGAAGCTTTGCTTTACTAGATTAACCTTGGGTAAAGGACCTAAGTCCCCAAGTTGCATTCATAATTATGGAACATATATGAATATGAATAGAAAATTGTTCTGCATTAAGTAAACATTAGAAAAAGGGAATAGTGAAACATTTGCATGTTAATGATAATTGCATAATAGGTGCATATTTTTGGTGAGGCTTATAGTCCCCAACTGTATTGTTAAATATTAAGAAATAATGTAGATGTTAAATTATTGTACCTGGATTCAAAATGCAAAATATTAAGTGAATGCTGAAATGATAATGTTGCATACCTTGTCTTGAGTAAACATTATAATTATATTGCACTGTGTGTGTGAAATAAATGTGGTTAACATATATGTTTAGTAATGTGATTTACCACTTGATAATAGTGAATGTATATGTCAGAGTTATCATGGCATTGTTTATTTACTCCATGTAGCACTATAATGTATTGTATGGATGTTGGGATTACATGTTCTTGGAAAGTTGTATTGATCTTGCATAATTAGAGATGGATAATGGTTTATTTTGGTATGAAGAAATTGGAAAAAGGTACTCCCTGTTATGTGAGCATCCTATGTTAGTGCACATGTTGAGTGTTGTGAATACCCCATACTTGCTTTGTGTTCCCATGGGATGGTGAGACTACTTATCCATCCATGGAGGATATGTGTATTTGGGGTGTGGGGTTAACCATACCATTATGTGTGCTTGTATGTTTGTTACCTAATTGAGGGCCAACCCATGTGTGGTTGAAATTTATATATATTAAGAGTAACCAAAAGTTAGTTTCGTAGAATCTCTTCTTTTGGTTCTCTAGTCCCTCAGTTGATGATGGGGTAGTAGCAACCACAAAGTTCCTTGGGTAGAGTGTGCAGTGTATGCATGTTGCAGCGCAGAGCGGTCTCAACTCAACCGACCCTGAGGAAAGTACTCACTACTTCCCCTTATGATGGATCAGGGTACTTGATTCATATGTGCTAACCTAATCCCCTCAATTTTGTGTATAATAGCATTGGTTTGTTAGTATTTCTTGGCCATCCATAGGGACGTTGAGCTAGCATTAGTGAGTTGACTTCATCCTCATGAGAGGTGAGAATCGAGTAGCCCAATATTTATATACTCATATACGCATTATATATTTTGTACCTGCATGTTTCCTACCACGATGCCATAGATATGATGCCACACCATACTGATGTTCTGACATAGTGTTGGTGATGATGCCATGTGCTTAGAGGCGTGAAGGTGCACTATGAGATTTTGTTATGGTAGCCTACTTGTGTGATTAGCATGATGGGGCTTCATACACTTGTAGAGGGACACTCATGTTTTCTCTCGATAGTGTTTGGGTCAGTTGGCATATGGGTATGTCCTAGCCATGTATACCTCTAGCTACGGCGAGTACCTGCGTGTGCCCTTTCCATGAGGTATCGCTATGTGGGGTGTGTTTTGCATGTGTCTACTTTCACGGAGCCATAGACACACTACCATGCAACATACGACCAATACGTGCCTTCTTCAACTAGCATATGACCATGTCGCGCTGAGACGCGATGCAGGATGTGGCCGAGGTTCCCATTCCATGCGGATAGCCAAGGAGTGTGTGGGCCACTTGGCGAGTCCATGCCATGTGACGACATGATGCGAGGTGTAGTCGAGGAGTACACCTCATGCCATGTAGTTGGTGTGCTCACTCCATCACATATGAGGGGCTATTGCGATAGTCAGACGTTGTTCCCTCCTTCCTCGTTTGGTGGCTAATTTAGTCACATAGTTATGTATTGTGCCATTTCGAGGATTGTGAATCTTCTTTTGGTTATTGATGATTTTCACTTTGATTGTGAGGACCGGAAAAATTTGATTTATCTTTTTTGTGATGGTTTAGCCACAGACTGTGAAATTTATTTGCTCGTAACCCTCGAGGTTACATTTCATTTAGTGTTGAAATTGTGCACATTTCTTGCTTTATTGCTGCAATTGAATCTTTATTTGATAATTATTTATGATCTTTGGTGGCTAAACTAGTTTTCTATTTGTTGTTTTCAAATGTTGGTCTTGTGTTGTAATGTGATTCCTCATCGAGAACGGGAGAGTTAGACTCGATTCAGTGTACATGAGGAATTATACGCAAGGAACCTTGAGGATGGGGGTATGCGAGGCTGTTACACAGCTAGGACCCACTACCCACTTATGTGTGATGACTATCTCTTGGAGGCTAACAACCTTACTCAACAAGAGATAGGTCATTGTGGTCTTGTTTGGATGGTCTCACCGTGTGTGTGTGGCCTAACACCATCAAACCACTGAGTGTGAGGTATGGATTATGTGAGATGGCTACTAGCTCTTGGCTCATGGATTAGTATGATGCTTACTGGTGTCCAGATGGAACCTTGTGCAGCCTTGTGATGTGATTCCCAGTGATGTAAGTATGTATGTATGCATAAATGCATGTTTCATCTTGGATATGGTTTCATATGAAAAGTTCAAAAGTTGGCTTATTGTGCTTTAGAAAGTGTAAATTGTTATATTTTGTTGAAAATAATGCCAAATATGTTCTCATGTGTGAGATTGGAAGTGTGTGGAAAACAAATATTGTTGCAAATTATGGTGTTTTGGAAAGAATCGAGTACTTATGCATCTTCTTTACCCTTTTGCTTAGTGGAATTAATGTGTATCTTAACTCATCCTTGTATGAATGTGGATGTTAAAATAAATGCCTATGATGAATGATGCATACTATATTCCTCACCTTTGGAATGAAGTATAATCAATTAATGTTGATTATTATATTTTGAGTACTAATGTGTTACATGGCTGCATATTGAGTTTACATGACTTCCAAGAGTAAGTCAAATCTTAGGGAGGGAGGATGTAACACCTCTCTAATCTCAGGCTAGTAAGGTAGCATTCTAATTTTGATTTGATATTTTAAATTGTTAAATGTTGTTATAATGAGATTAGACATTGATGGTTATATGAAAGGTTATCATGTTTAGTTATTATTCTGGATTACATGCTTATATGTTTATATATTGTTATCATTGCTTATGTACGATTATAGATAGAAAAGGGATGATGTCGTACCACTCATATTTGAGAGGCTTACGATATCATGACTCCCTTGTTGATGATTGTTGTTGCTTTGGACTATATGTATATGCACATGTACTTTGATGTGTAATTGGAAGTGATGCAAGTACTGAGTATCAACTCCGCCTGGATCCACAGGACTAAGCGTACTCATATTTCCTGATGGCGGCTACTAGAGGTAGTCACTGGCCAAATTTCCCCTACCCTAGCCCACTATACCCTGTTAGGGCAATGTTTTTCCTTGTTGATGTCTTACAGTCCAATTACCTAATGGTAACGTTTGGAGCACCTTTTAGCCGTATGTTCTAGCGCACCTTTATGTTGTATGTGCTTTACCAGTATGTCTTGTTGAGGTATTTTTTTATTGTTTTCATGAATATCTTATATGGCATTTTATAATATTTTATTGATGGGAGATTTAAATGGTTTTATCCATGAGATTTTAAAATATGTTATTTTAAATGATTTTATTAATCCTTATTAGGGAGCTTTAATAATTTTGTTTAACTAAATGCTTTAATAGCTTGTCTATTAAATGCCTTATTTCATTTTATTGTTTTGGGGGGAAGAAATGATAAAAAGGAAGAGAGTTTTATTTTGTGGGGGTTTATTCTTTTGGAAAAAAAAGCAAAAACTTTTGTTTTAGGGATTTTAGTTAAAGATAAATTGGGCAGCCTTGTCTTTTGGATATATATATATATATACTTTGTTTTGAACTATTTTGGAGGAAAGTAGAAAACACAAAAAAAAAAAAAAAATTGATTTGGGGGTTGAGGGAGAAAAACCTCACAGCTGGGAATGGAAGCTAGGTGGGAAGACTTGGTTTTGTTGGAGGGATTTTTGTGGGCACTGGACCCTAGAATTCAGTGTGGCATTGTAGTTTTGTTGCTCTATTTTCGGATCTAGTCATGCCTTGCAAGCAGAGAAATTTTGCATTTCAAATTTGGATAGATTTGAGGTATTCTTCTGTGTTTTCCTTGAATTTTTGAGTTATAAATGTATGCATTTTTTGGTAATCTTGGCTGCTCTGTAGTATTTGGAATGGTAGATTTTTATGCATTTCTAGTAAATATGAAATGGGTGTTTGGAAAAATCTATTTTATGGGCTCCTTCATGTTCTTTTTTTTGTCCAATTTGTAAAAAATGTTTTCCTTGGCTACTCATTACCCACTTGTTAAAATGTGAAATAAGGGAAGATTCTATGTAGAAATGCCCATATCTCAACTGGGTTGAAGTTAAAATTCAATTCTAGACACTTGCATTTTCGGTCAAAATTTGTCTTCTTGTTAAATGGCATTTTTTTATGCTGCTCTTTAACTAGCTGATAAAAATGCAAAATAAAGTTGGATTCTATGTAGAAACGTCAAAATATGAACTGGGTCTTTGTTCAATTTTTAATTTGAGCACTTTCTTTTTTTATGTTTTTGCCCAGCCATGCTTAAAATGACGTTTTTCAGTACAACACCTTATTATGGGTCATAAAATTGAAAATTAAATATGAAAACCATCTAAAAACGTTGAAATCTGAACTGGGTCTTTGTCTGATTTTTAATCTGGACACTTTGAACTTTTATGTAATTGCATGCCTCTTTTTCATGTTGAATTTCAACTGTTAAATGTGTCTTTTTACAACAATGTTTGCTTTGGTTGTTTTACATGGTTTTTTTTATGATGGATTTCAATGGATTTTTAATTGTTTCATATTTTCTTTTGGATTCCTCATTTGGCTAAATGAGAAGGCCTATCCATCTGCAAGGCGTTGATACGGGCATGATTGAGTCTCCTCGTCTATATGTTTGCTCATGTTTGAATTTTTTCTGGAGGGTGGATTAGTCATCTCCTTTGGGTTATGTTTGGACATGATTGGCCATGTTTTTGATCATTATATCATATTAGAAACTGCTTTAGCTGGAACTTCCATAGCTAGAAGCTCCGTAGCTGGGAGTTTCGTAGCTGGAAGTTCCGTAGCAGGAAGTTCCGGAGCAATGTTTCTAGAGCCATTGTGTTTGATTCTATTTGGATTTTCTCTGGAGGGTGGATTAGTTCTCTCCTTTGGGTTGTGTACTACCATTCTTGGCCATGTTTGTTGTCATTATATCATTTTGGAAACTACTTTTTGTGTAAGTTATTCTTTATGTTATCAAAAAAAAATTATCTTGTCCCCTTTTGACTCTTACCCTTCAGGGTTGCATAGCGAGATGTTACACAATGGTTGCAACAGAAGGTGAGGTAAAATTATATTTTGATGTTTTCTTTGATGAATAATTTATTGCACCAGTAGATCAATTTGACAATGTTGAATTTGAAGAGTGTAAAGTGAAGGTAAATGAAGAGTTTTATGATAAATATTTGTTAGAGAAAAGTGGAGATGATTTTTTTTTGATTTGTGACTCTGATTTCTTGTTAGGGAAAGTAGAAAATGAGTCTCTTGATAATGGTACTAATACTATTTTGAGTGAAAGAAATCACATTTCAGCGATGTTGTGTCTTACAAAAGATGTTGAAACGGTGAAATTTGATGGAGGAGACATGGTGGAAGGAGAGGAAAAAGGTAAAATAGCAATAGAGGTAATGAAGTACATTTATTTTGTTGAAGGTGGAGGTATATGTTTGATTGCTAATTTTGTTGAAATATATTGGTGGGAGGACAAATTAAAAGTTTTGAAATACATGAAAGGTAGAGGAGTAAAGATGAAAGGATACAATATTGTAATCTTGCAGAACTTGATGAATAAGAAGATTCAAATAGACAAAGAAATGAGATGGATCCAGGACATCTACATAGAGTCTACAAATGTTTCTGAGTGCAACTCAGGAAATATTTCTTTCTATTGTGGGTGTCTGATGTAGGAGCATCCATGGCAATTGGCAATCTCGTGTCAATCACAAATATTTAAATTTTGTTGTACATTTTTGAATTTTAGTGAGTCAATTTTTGGTTTGAAATTCATAATAAATATAAAAAATGAAATATCTTTGAATAATTAAACTTGTCAAATTAATTTCTTGTGCGCGTTGACAAGTTGACTAGTGAGATTTAAAGCAAAAACCAAAATAAAGCATTTAAATTGCAAAATAAATAAAAACCCACTATGAGGCATTGGAAATGGGATAAGGGATTTTAAAAAACATTTAATGATGATTGAAAATATTTGTAACATAACTTTAGCGGTGAAGAGCAGGAGAGGAATGATGGCAAAGAGCAAGAGAGGGATTTTGAATTCCTCAGGTGATTCTAGTGATGGAAGCTCTGAATCTGAGGATGAGAATGATGTGTTTCAATAGTGGGGGGTTCAGATGCTCCAACCATCTGTGGTGGCTTCTAGTTTGGTTCTTTTCTGCCAGTCTCCTAGTTTGTAGGAATATCTAATTTGCTGAGGGCCCGACTTGAAGTTTCCTGGCTCCCAGTATTAGTGGCTCTCTTCCTCCAGGTGGCCTTCGGAGGATTTCCAACCTTTCTTTGGATGCTGCTTAGAAATTTTGGTGTGAGTTGTGAAGTTTCTCCATCTCAGGTGATGGTGGCTCTTCTTTATTGTCGCTTTGTGGACTTGGCCTCTCTTGGACACATTGGTGTTGTGACCAAAGGCTTGGATCTAGAGAAGCTTTATCTGAGCTTGTCCTTGGCGAAGGAGGCTTGATTGCGTGCCTTTTCATTTCTCCTATGAATCTTTGTAGTCCCTCTATTTTTTTTGTTACTTCTCCTCTTTGTGTTCGACAGTCCTATTGGGGCTTGTGGGTTTTTTGTGTTGATTCTATCCCTTAATGGGTTCTACTTCTTTCCTATTCACTCCTTGTTCTTTGCTCTGTTCTAGCGCTCTTCTATAGGTTGCAATGTTTTTTTTATTTATGTTGGTGGTTGTTGTTCAGAGGTTTATGGTGGGCTCTTCGGCTAGGATTTTGGGTGTTTCCTCTTTGTTTCTTGCTACTTACCTGACTGGTGGAGGTAGGGTTGTTGTTAGTCATCTTTGTATGTGTTCTCCTTGGAGCCCTCATGGGTTTTTGTGGTTCTCTTCCCTCCCTTCTTCCTACTTCATTGCTTTGTTTGGGTAGTGTGCTCTTGTTTTCAAGTTCCTCTGTGTGGTCCTTTTCTTTCTCTTGATTTTGGTTGTTTTTGTCTAGTTTATGGACTTTGGTCTTGTGGGAGTTTACAGCATTTTATTGTTTTGTATCTTTTTTTTTGTGGTGGGTGTTTTTTGCTCTGGCTCTTCCTTCAAGGTGATGACTACCCTTCTAACTTTGGTCACCGAGGTTTGGGGTTTGTTTAAGGAGGTGGCTATGTTGGCTTCTAATGGTGTTGTTTCTAAAGCTACTCTGGATATATTGATCTTGTGGTTTATGGTTTCCATTGAGGTCCCCTTTGTTGCAAGTTTGTTGTTGGTCCTCATGGATGTTATGGACTTCCTCATTTCAAGAATCTCTTCTTTCTTGTATGTGGTCTTCAATGGGTTGCTGATGTTCTTCATGAATGCTAAGAAATGGTTGAACCTAGTTTGTGAGGATGCCTTTGTGGTTCTCTATGATGCTTGGGATGCTCCTCTTTTTTTGGGGTTTCATTCCAATTTTAGCTTGATAGCTCTGAGGTCGTTGGGAAGTGCTTTCTCTTTAGTGGTTGTTGAATAGCCTCTTATTGCTTCCATATTGTACCTCATGCTTGTGTTGCCATAGGATGAGGTGGGTTTTCTTACTACCAAAGTGTTATCTTCCAACTGGGTTTTACAGTTGGAGTCTCCTATGGAGATGGAGATTTCTCCTATTGAGGTGGAACCCTCTCCTATAGAGGTGGAGATGGTTGTTGTTGCTACACTGGGTTGTTCCCTTTCTTTCTGTTGGTTCCTTTTGAGCTGGAGCATGTTCGTGTAGGAGATTGGTGGCTCTTGTAGTTTTGATCCTCACTTCATCCTCTCTTTTAGAGGGGAACTCATTCTTTTTGAGGTAGAGTTTGAGATGTTTTTTTGCACAGACTGGTGCTTTAAGCTAGTGTTTCCTCCTCAGTGCTTTTTTTTTTTTTCTAATCAACTTTTGATTAGTGGAAGGGATTCTAGTTGTGTTGGATCTACGATTATTCAGGAGATATTGTTTTAATGATTTTGTTGTTTGGAAGTTGTTGCTTCATGGAGGCCTTGATTTTCAGGTTGTCTTGGCCACCTGGGGGGTGGTTGTTGTTAAAGGTTGTTGTTCTTACAACCTAATGGGTGGATTGCAAGCCTGTTTTGTTGGTTGTGCTCTTAATTCAGTCCTAGAGTTGATGTTTCGTTTGAGGGGCTGGTGCTCTTCAAGTGTTTTTGTTTGGGTGGTTTTGCTTTTGGGATATGCTTTCTCCTATAAATGTGGAAGGGAAAGTATGTGGATGGGGGCTCTTTACCCCATCAATGCTAATGTTGTTTTTAGTTTTGAAAAGGTTTTTTTAAGTAACAGGTTTGATGTGGGATGGTTCTTTGCTTGTATGAGTTGGAAGAACAATTTGTCTTACCCACCCTTGGGGTGGTTGTTGTTTCAAGATTTGGTTTTTTCTACAAGGAGGGTGGCCTATTGGCCTAGTTTGTTGACTGTAAGGTCTATCCCAAAAATTGAAGATGGCTCCACTTTGAGGGAGTTTGTGCCTCAAATTGGTGAAAATTGGGAGTTTTTTTGCTTTGGTCAACTGAGTGCTCTAAAACTTTCGGTGCTTAGGAGTATTGTCTTAGAATGCAATTTCTTGATAGCTTTGTTATGGTTTCATACCTGTTGGACTTTGATTATTCTCCTAAATGGTCTGCATACCATTTTGGGGATTAATATGGGTATTTTATTTTTTTATTATGTTGATAATGATTTTGTGGTTGCAAGTCTGGTTTATTGGCCTGCATTCCTTTTAGGCCTGGTGGTGGTTGGTGTTGTTTTTCTAGTTTGTTTCTTTGTTAGTTGTTATGAATTTATACCACAAGACCAGGGCCCTTCCCCTACTTAACTAATAAAAAACATTTAATTTTGATCCCTAAAAAGTAAGGATTGGAGAAGTGGATGCCCAAGTTGATTTTGTCTTCTTTCTTTTTTGAGAGTCAAAGAGAGGAGGAAAGAAACCTGAAAAAGCTTATTTTTGAGGGGCTTCTCTAAGTGGATCTTAAATGAGTTTTAATTTATCTTTTTTTTTAATTTTGTACTTCTATCCATAGAGTATGGTGTCCTTGGCATAAGGAGGTAGAAATTTAATTTTAATTGACTTTCCTATGCAAGTAGTGGAGATCTAGAAATTGTTGAAAGCATTGGAAGAATTTTAAAAGCATAATTTTTTGAGAGGAGAGAGGGCTTGGTTTTTTCTTGGGAGACATGTTTTTTGTTGATTATTGTAAGTTTGGGCTATTAAATGATAGCCCATGAATATTTTAGAATTCCAGGATTGAGGTTGCATGAGTTACATGTGGTTTGGAAGAGTTGGGAGATGGTTCTGTTTGTAAAAGCTCACATGTCTGAGCATAGCTTGACTGCAAATAAATTTTATTTGAATATGTAATGTTTGTAGGAAGGGTTTGTATGGTGTTTTTGATAAGATAAACAACATTTACAGGGTGTTGTACCCTTTACACAGAGATCCCAGAGGGCCAAAGGAAACATAGTTCAAACCAACTGAACTAGAGAGAAACAAACAGAGATAGCTAACCGACAGTTGTAAAACAACAGAAAAATATTAGACAACCCCTAGAACCAAAGGGGACCAATCTGACACTCAAAACCCATGGCTGCAAAGAAGCAACAAATTTGGGGAGACCCTTCTTCCTCAGCACAACTGACTAGGAAGGCTCAGAATCAAAATCCATCTAGCGAGGCAAGGGGAGCGGATTCACAAGAGCCACCCCGGGCAAGGAGACATCACGCGGCAAGAGAGTTGGAAAAATAGAAGAGGAGTCAGGAGAAATCAAAGGACTAGCATAATCAGGCAATGAGTAATAGGTAGGAACCAATGACACAGTGACAACAGAATGTTCCCCAGAAGGGCAGGCCGGAAGAGGATTCTGGAAAGGCTACGACTCCAAGGGAGCAGTAAGGGGAGGGTCACCCTCCTCAAAGGAATCATTTGAAGAAGGAGAATCAATAGTGAGATGGTCTAAAAGAGCATTCTTCCACCAAGTGGCAGTACCCTTGCGCCTAACAAGAGGGTAGCCAGAGGCTAGGTGACCAATAGAGAAGCATATCTTGCACCGAAAAGGGAGCCCCTCATAGTCCAGAAGTTGCTTCCAAGGTCTGTCCACCACCATCAAAACCACATCACCATGGATAGGTTTGGAGATGTCCAAATCAATTAAAATATGAGCCACCGTAATATGCCCAAGATCTTGAGATGTAGAATCCACCTTCAAAAAGCTACCAACAACGTTGCCATAGCTTCGAAGCGAGAATGCTCCCAAAACTGGAGTGGGATATTCAGCAGTCAAACCCAAATAGGTCTAATATTTAGAGGCTCCATACAAGGATTGAAAGAGTGAGACCAAGGCTAAATGAATAGCGAATGAACACCCCACATCCACACCCTAACACTTTGTCACGATCCTCCGGGGAAGAAAAATTTGCAAAGAAAAACCCTCTAGCACTGGGATAGAGCTCAATCTGTTCCAAAACAACAGGATGGGTGATCCCACAAAGCTGGTTTACAATTTATGGGAGGAACTAATTTTGCTGAAATCACATATTTTTAGAAAATATAACGATTTAAGCCTTAAAAGGTTCCATTTAAAGAATTCCAATTGAAGAGGGTTTCATCAAACTACCTTAAATCAAACCCCCTTGAATAGAACCCCACTAGTTTTAAACCATACCTATGATGGAGTCTCCTTTACACCTATCAAAATGCTGATAAAAAACCACTTTTGATTTACCTTTTGGGGGATCAAATGAATTTATTTAATTTATTTTTTTGTATGTAGTCCTTATTATAAGCTTCCCAAAAAGTATAATATTAAATAAATTTAATTTTATTATTATATTTATTTTTATTTCTCATGAATGTAGGTTTTTCACCGAAAATCAAGCTTTTGTTATGCACATGTGGAAAAATAGTAGATTATTAAAATTAAAAATTAAAAATATTAGTGCACTAGATATTGAAGTCTTTGATCCAACAAAGAAAAGAAAAAAATGATACAAAAAAAGTTCGGCGCACGTTATATAGTCGCGCTAGGTTTGAATTATAATTGGTTTGAATTCAAAACTTGATTAAAAAAAAATGTTCAATAAAAACTATCTAACCAAGTGGAAGCACTAGATATCGAGTTATGAATCTAAATTGAAAGAAATATAATTTTATCCTTCATGGAAAAAGTTATCGTTATACGGTGAGTGTCACTTTTTAAAAATGTTGTTTTGAAAAAAAACTAGTTTTCGAGGGAGATGGAAAAGGAAGTGCAATCTGATTCCAAAATTTTTGAAAAAAATATATTTAGAATCTATAGACAAAATTTCATGAAACTCTAGTTTGCATCATCTTCAAATTCCTCATGCTTTAGCCGCTATAGGTTCCCAAAAGTGAAGATTTAGTTAAAATAATTATTTCAGTGTCTAGTTTGGCTAAAAATTGTAAACCACTATTGTGGGATCACCTAGCTTCCAGGAATCAGAAACCCATTTATGGAGATCAGGAAGGGAGGGCCATAGCTTGTTAAACCTATAGACCACACCCTGCCTCACATATTATTCCTTATTCTCAGCAACCTTAGGCCCACAGACCACAACAGGGGAGGTTCGAGCACAAGAAAAAGGATTAACCCTAGCCAGGACTTGGGCATGAGTAGCATCAGAAAATGATTTATGAAAGCCATCAGAGGGAGGGGCGGGGCAGCCCCACCCTACACAACACCCGCAAAGGAAGTGACAAGAGGAGAGGGAGAACACAGCTCCTCACAGACCACAGAAAAACCACCCAAAGGAGCCATGCAGCCACCTTCTAAGCGCACACCCTGGCCCAGAACCTACAAAAAGTCTAGAGGAGGGGACCCATCAGCCGAACCCACATCCCATCCACCCACAGACGTAGACACCAGAGCACTACCCGCGCCATTCAAAAAAGCCGACTGTTTTCTCCCGCTCAGAAACACATTCAAATTTTCTCTGGTAGACGACATTCTTAGCTTGGAAAGAAGATTCGTTAGATATGGGTTTATATGGATTTGTTGCAGGTTGGAGGCTAATTTTAGAGCTAAGAACATCACCAGTTGATGCAAATTTGTGTGATTGTGGCTGTGTTGAGAGGCTTATTGTGCAAGTGTTGGAGAAAGCTTGTGTTGGAGAGCTTTTATTTGTTGTAGCAAATATTTTTATATTGAATTTCAAAAGTATTGTAAGGGCTTGTTATTTTTTTAGAAAGAAAATAGAAAAAAACACAACAAAAACTAAGATTGCAAAAACACTCAAAAAATCTCCAAAAACACTTAATATATAAAGCAAAACAAGATGTTATAAATTAATGTTAATATAGAAAAAAGAAATGAATTAATAACAAATTAAATCATTTTACCCATGATAAACCAAATTAATTTCATCTAAAGAAATAATCATTAATAATTTAAATAAATTTAATAAATTCATAATAAATTATTTATTATTTCTTTATTATTAAATAATAAATTATTATTATTATTATTTTATAATATATCAGTAAATTAAATTAAATCATTAATTGCAATATTAGATTGGAAATTGTATTGCAAATTTTTCATGTGTTGTTGAATGGTGTTTGTGAGCTATTTAATTTAATTTGCAACAATTTGAATTATCTTAATTAGTTCATACATTAGTGGTATTAGAGCATTAGTAAAATAATGTTGATAAAAAAATAAGATATTTGAAAAAAACACCAAATCAAAGGATCTGAGGGGCTTACAAAACTGAAAAAGGAGAAACTTCAAATTATTATTACCTAACATAAAAATTTAAATATTTTTTTAAAATATTAAATTAGTTATTTGTAATTAATAAATAATTTAAGATAAAAATAAATAAAAACACATCTAATTTGATTGTGGGGTAAAAAACACAACTAAATAAACTTTGAAAGGAATGGTGAATGAGCTCTGCAATGGTCATCGAGGAAAGCAACGATCGGATGAACTCAGGCATGGAGGAAGAGGACACGAGGGAACAATAGAGGGAATTTTGAGCATGTCTAGAAGAAAGAAAGATGGGCCCACCCTTAGAGTAGTGCTTAGAATGGTCGCTTTCAAGAGGACCAGGCTCACGGGAATCTTCGCATGAATAGAGGCGAAAGTTCTTCTTGAGGATGGCATAAGAACGAATAGTATAGAAATGAAGCTTTTTGCAGACCACGGTAACAAAATGATGGTAAAAGAGGGCATTTTGATCTTCCCTGGTTGGGCAGACAGGGTCCTATAAGAAACCCTAATCGTAGAAATGGGAATGGTGGAATGGTTTGGCAAAATAGTTACCCTTCAAGGAATGGGAGGAAGAACAGGAAGAATTCTCAGATGGGGATAGGGACACCATGGTACACTTTCGTTCAATGAATCAAAAGGTGGAAGAACTAAAATAGTAATTAGCTCTTCAAAATTGCAAGCGGAAGTATTGCTATTAGAACAGCTAGGCTTGCTTGGGAAATGGTATGGAATGGATCTTAATTGGGACTATCTGGTTAAGTGGTGGAAAGAATGTTGGGGCTCTGAGTTGCAGTTTAAAATGCTCCAAAATGACTTATTTTGGGTAATATGTCCCTCCAGGAAAATAAGAGATGAAATAGTTAAAGTTTTATGGGTTCTAGACGGGTGTGGTTTTTATTTAAGGCAATGGACAGTGGGTTTTGACCCGGCTAATCACGTGATGGAAACTTTACAAGACTAGTACAATTTACCTAATCTTCCTCAAGAATATTGGGCCTCATCCATACTAGAGGAAATAGGTAATCAATTGGGCACATTTGTATGTGTAGAGGAAAGGAAGACGATAAAGAAAAATCAAACTTATGTGCACATATGTGTGGAGAATAAACCAGATAGGAAAATATGGAGTGAGATTGAACTTTTAACAGACTACGGAAGCTGGGTTCAAATTTTGGAGCGTGATTCCCTAATGCGCAACAATTTGGTGCGATCTTTGGGTTGTAGGAAATCCAACAAAGAGGTAGGGAAATCCAGCTCTCTAGATGTCCTATTGGAGCCCCCCAGAATGCTAGTCAAAACTTTCACTGAAACCATAAACCATCATTCCTCTCCTAAGGAAGGGGTTCTAAAGCCGCAGCCTAAGAAGATTAGGGTCTCTACAAAAAGGGACTTGGACAATGGGAAACCTTTGATGGACGTTTCTCATAATGGCTCACCAAGTCCATTTCCAAAGGACAAAAAAATTGAGAGGGAGGAGTTTTAGGAGGAACATGAGGAAAAGGAGGATCGGCTCACAGATTTAGATGAGAAATTCTCTGAGACTCTAGAACTTCTAAGGGATAGTTGCCATAATGTGGAGTTGGATTCTTTGATAGAAGTGGGGAGGGAATTCGTGGAACTAGCGGTGGCAACTAAAGCAAATTCTGGAGCGTCAGAGGCAGGGTATGACTCTAAAGGTTTAGAGGAAATATTGGAGGTAGAAGGGGAAGAAACGGTGGAACTGTTAAGCCCGCAATCAGGCAAGAAGAGAAAGATGATAGAGGAATTTATGGAAGCCAAGTCTAGATTAGGAATTCATAGAAGGTATCTACTCAAACTTACATCGGACTATAGGGAATAGAAAAAGCGGGGCAGAATCCCTAATCAAGAAAAGAGAAAATGGGACAGGGAAGCTAGTGGGTAGCAGAAGATTGACTCAATGATTAAAGTAGGGAAGGGTGGAAACCTTCCTGAATAGCAATGAAAATATTAACTTGGAATGTTAGGGGCTTAAACGCCCCTAACAAATAGAGCCTCATTAGGCACCACGTAGAAGTGAGTCAAGTAGAAATCTGTCTTCTTCAAGAAACAAAATTAGATGCACCAAACCTAGAGAATTTTGGCAAAAAGCTGAGGACATGGAAATGGAAAGGGGTGGAAGTGGAGGGTGCTTCAGGAGACCTAATAATTATTTGGAAACCTCAGTCAGTCCTAATAGAGACCTTGAACTCAAGTCGACATTGGATGGTGTGTAAGGTAAGGAGTCTGATCTCGAACCTACATTTTAATTTGATAAATGTTTATGGACCCTCTTTGAGTATACAAAAAAGGATGGTCTGGCTGGAACTAGATGGGGTTCTGAGTGGGCTGAATCAGGGTTTCAACATAATTGGAGGAGATTTTAATGCAATTCTTAGGCAAGAAGATAAGAAAGGTGTGATAGGTAATAGGGTTGGATGAGACACTCACTATCCCATGCTCTAGGTCCTTATTCTCAAGAACTCCTAGGCGACTCTTCCACCTTAACCTTTAGGTCCTATTTCAGGTATAGAAACCCCTGGTCCTTCTATCCAACCCCACTATCAACAATATTTCATACTACCAAGCCAATCTTGGTGCTTTTCCACTGTCTCACCCTTGACCCTTATTCTTCCCTAAAGGCCAATTAACCTCAACACTCAAATAGGTACTTGCAGGGGTGTGAAAATATTGTAAAATCTTCAAAGTAACCTATTTAGGGTTCTCATATAATCACAAGACTCCATTCCTCCATCGCTTCCACCATACCCTTTCCTAGGGTTAGAAAAGGCTACAAGCCTAGAGCTCCAATTAGGCCTCTTAACTCGAGAAAAATGCAATTTACTCCAAAACCATCCAAATGACCTAGGTTCTTTGCTTGGCTTTTGTGGTTCCCATGTCCATACCTTGAAGATTTTTATGGTTTTTAACCAACACTATCCGTACACTTCCCCTACACAAAAATGGCCAAAAACTTAGGGTTTATTAGCCCTTCTCAGGCTATTTCAAACTGTTATTTTCTTCTCACAGCAAATGGGTTGATGGAGCCTCCTCCTAACCACTAGACCTTGTCAAGACCCTCCACTAAATCTTCCAAAAGGAATTTCTTCAAAATCTCAGCACCCCTGCAAAATATGTGACTTTCACTCCTTGTCTTCCCTAGCCGGACTCTACATGGCTCGCCTAGGGCAAGACATTGCTAGCCGCTCCTGCACACACACAAGCCCTAGAATCTACCATATGTACAAGAATGGTTTCTAGGCACTATTTCCAATGGTCCATACCATTTTTACGATGGGAAAGTGCTCTAGAACCCCATTTCCTAAAACCTGTCTGGTTCAGACCAGCAACAGGTTAAAATGAAACTATTTACAAAAATGCTTACAAATTGAAACAAAGAAGTTATCTAATGTTATACACTACTTGTAAACTACCAACACTACATTCCACAACCAAAACAATAACATTTTTAATCCATTAAAGCACTATTTAGTTGCAAAAACCAGAAAATGCCTCACAAAACGCTATTTTTTTCAATGTCACTACAATATCAGTGCCTCTAACCCTACTCCATGGTCGAAGCTTGCCTTAAATAAGGCTCCTCAATTAGTTATATTCTTTTGGTTTGACTTCTTCATGACCTAATGGAAAAGATATAAAATCCACTGTGTTTTTCAACCTTTGGCAACTTTTGTCCACTCTGCAAGATGAGCTTCTAAACATATTGAATTCTTGACAACCTCTTTTCCAAAGATCAAAAACACCTCTAAGCTCTCCACACAATTTTCTACATGACCTAATGAAAACAAAACAAAATTATTCCTCTAAGTTCTTATTTATCTAATGAAACTGTCTGTTTTTCCTTAGGTGCTCCTGCACCATTCTCCCCCTCTCAGCCCAAACACTAAGGAATGGAAGGGGAGAGTAAAGACAGGTCAATGCCAAACTTCTTGAACTAATATTCTTGTACCCATGTGGCTTTTGACTCATGCTTATTCTTCCACTTGATAAGGTGCTCCATGTACACCTTGTTCCTTGTAGACTTTTGTACTCTTGACTCCAAGATCTGCTCTGCCTGAGGCTTCTCTTGATTAGGTAGGGGTACATAACTAATGTCCTTGAAGATCTCCTGACTGTTCTGAACCTCATCACTAACTGTTCCCTTATACTTGATCAAATTAGCTATGTTGAAAATTGGTGAGTTTCCTAGATCGGTAGGTAACTCCACTTTATATCCATTCTTACCATACTTGGCCAATATCTTGCATGGAGCCACTCTCTTCATTTGCAACTTGGTTGACATTCCCTTCTGCAACCTTGATTTGTTAAGGTGGGCCATAACATATTCCCCTACTACAAATTGAACATCCTTCCTTGACATATCTACCTTCTCTTTCAATTTTTGTGTAGCCTTTGTGACTGTCTTCTTCAGCTACTCCTGAATCTCCTTCATGGTCTGACTGAAATCTTCTGCATGTCCACTCCTATGTTCCATAGCTCCAAGATCTCTAAGCTCACATATGCCTCTTGGGTGCATCCCATACACAACTTCAAAAGGACTTTTCCCTATGGTTCGATTCACACTATCATTGTAAGCATACTCAGCTTGGGAGATAACCATATCCCATGTCTGTCCATATTCTTTAGTTAAGCACCTTAGAAGATTACCTAGCACCCTGTTAACCACCTCTATTTGACCATCAGTCTAAGGATGGTAAGCTGATCCAAAAGATAGATTTGTGCCCAATCTACTCCATAGAGTCTTCCAAAAGTGACTCATGAACTTCACATCCCTGTCTGAAACAATGCTTAAAGGAAATCCATGAATCCTTACAACCTCCTTGAAGAAAAGATGAGCTATATAGCTAGCATCATGAGTAGTTTTATAGGGAATGAAATGACTCATCTTGCTAAATCTGTCTACTACTACATAAACATTGTTAAAACCAGTCTTGGTCTTAGGAAGACCTACCACAAAATCCATGCTCACACACTCCCATGGTCTATTAGGAATGGGTAGGGGTTGATATAAACCAGAATTACTAGATCCTCCCTTAGCTTTCATACACACAACACATTGTTCCACATACTTTCTAACATCTCTTGCCAATTTAGGCCAGTAATAAAATATTTGCACTAGTTCTAAAGTCTTGTTGATGCCAAAATGTCCACTAAGACTTCCATTATGCTTTTCCTAAATTAGATTTTCCCTCATTGACCCTTTTGGAACACATGACTGATTTCCCTTAAACAATAACCCACTTTGAAATGCATACTCAAAATGTTGGCTATGGAAATGGTTCTCAAAGTTAGAACATACCTTATAGACCTCTGAAAATTCTTCATCTTCCCCATAGAGATCCTTGAAACTCTCTATGCCAATACTCTTGATTTGTATCTCTTGTACTGTCAACAATCTCATGCTCAATGCATCTGCCACTTTGTTTTGTTGTCCCTTCTTGTGCTTGATGGTGAAGGTAAAATCTTGGATGTATTCCATCCATTTCAAATGTCTATTACTCAGCTTCTCTTGAGTGTTGATAAAACTCAATGCCTGATTGTCAGTAAAGACTACAAACTCCTTGGGTAAAAGGTAATGCCTCCATTTCCTAAGTGACTGAACCAAAGCATAAAGGTCTAAGTCATAGGTTGAATACCTCTTTGCTTCATTGAACTTCTCACTAAAGAAGGCTATAGGCCTACCCTCTTGACTTACCACTCCTCCTACTGCCACTCCACTTGCATCATATTCCACAGTGAACAATTTATTAAAACTAGGTAATAAGATAATTGGTTGAGTTTCCACCTCTTGTTTCAATTTCTCAAACCCTTTCTCAACTTCTTGAGTCCACACAAACTTAGTTTTTAAACCACCCTTGATTGTATCTAAGACTGGTGCACATATGCCACTAAAGTTCCTTATGAATTTTCTATAAAATTGAGCCAATCCATGAAAACTTCTTACCTCAGTCCCTATGCTTAGTGTAGGCTAGTTTAGGATGGCTTCCACCTTGCTTGGATCCATCTTCAATGATCCTTTGGACACTACAAAACCCAAATAGACTGTCTCTTGCTTAAAGAACTCACACTTCTCTAGATTGATTGCCAACTTCTCTTCTTGCAACCTTCTAAGAACCAACTCCACATGTCTCAAATGCTCTTCTTTTGTCTTGTTGTATATGAGGATGTCATCAAGGTATACCACCACAAATATCCCTGTAAAATCCTTGAGAACTTCATTCATGAGCCTCATGAATGTGCTAGGGGCATTAGAGAGACCAAATGGCATCACTCTCCATTCATATAACCCATCATTTGTCTTAAATGTTTTCTTCCACTCATCACCATCCTTAATTCTAATATGATGGTATCCACTCTTGAGATCCAACTTGGTGAAGTACTGAGCTCCTCCAAGACAATCCATCAAGTCTTCAATTCTGGGGATAGGGAATCTATATCTAATTTTGATCCTATTTATTGCTCTAGAATCAGTACATAACCTCCACTTACCTCCCTTCTTGGTTGCTAAAACCACTGGTATTGCACATGGGCTGATGCTCTTTTGAATCAATCCTTGATCCAACAACTCTTGCACTTGCCTAGCTACCTCTAGGTTTTGATCTGGTGTAAGTTTGTATGCTGCTTTGTTCGGTAATGAAGCTCTAGGTATGAAGTCAATTTGATGACTAATGGCTCTCTTTGGAGGTAAAGTTGCAGGTGTACCATCACTAACTATACTCTTATACCTATCAAGTAACTTCTGGACTGCTTCCAGTAGGACTGTCTTTTCAGCCTTATCTTCTTCTTTAGGTTGTAACACAACCACATATCCTTCTAACAGTGACTGCAACTTAAAAGTCTTCCCATCCTTCTTGAATGAGATGGTGTTCTCTTTCCCATCATACATGACACTCCTATCATATTGCCATGGTTTTCCCAATAGTAGATGGCATGCATCCATGGGTAACACATCACAAACTAACTTGTCCTTATATCCTCCAATGGAAAACTCCACTGTTACTTGCTCATTCACTAAAACACTTTGTCTTGTTTAGCCATGTGACCTTGTAAGGGTTAGTATGGGGTACCTTCTCCAATTTTAGTTTCATTACTACCTCTTTTGAGATTATATTATCTGTTGAACCTAAATCTACTATGACCTTGCATACTTTACCAAGTATCTTGCACCTTACTCTAAATAGAGCTCTCCTTTGTTTGGGTTCTTCTTTAATCGATTGTCTGATCAAAACCCTATTGAACATCAAATTCTCTCCTACCTCAAATTCTATATGACTGACCTCAGATGCCTTAGGACTCATGGTGTCCTCTTGTGCATAATCCACTCTCTTTTCATTGCTTGATGAAGATGCTTTCTCCGGGAACCTATAAGCAGGATGACGTACTTGACTACAATGGTAGCATTTCATGTTTGCAAAATAAGAATTTCTCCTGCCTACTCATCTTCCTCTATTTGAACCTCCTTGATGTCCTCTACCTCTATTGTATCCTCCTCTAGAAGATGTTTTACCTCCATGCTCTGTGAGTTTAGACTCACCTTGGTTTCTTTGATCATTTCCTCTACCTTGGTAGCCACCTTGCTGCCCTCTTTGATCTCTTTGATCTCTTCATTTGCCTCTACCCTTAGAAGCCTAGTCTTGCTTCCTCTTGTTCCTTTCCTCAATCTTTATGGCCAACTGATAGCAATTGTGTGCTGTCTTGGGACTTAAAAGAGCCATCTCCTCTTGAATGTTCCACTTCAAACCATTAAGATACCTAGCCACCTTGAGACTCTCATCCTCTATCACATTAGACCTCATGCAAAGTTTTTGAAACTCTTCAGTGTAAGTTTTTACATCTTGGTCTTTCTACCTTAAACTTTTCCTCTTCTTGTGTAACTAAATCTCATAGTCATCTGGCATGTATGCTTCTCTTACTTTGGCAACCATACCCTTCCAAGTAGTTATAGTTTGCTTGTCTTCCTTTTCCCTCTCTGTTTGAATGAATTTCCACCATGTCAAGGCAGAACCTCTTAGCCTTGATTTGGCCACCTTTACCTTCTATGCTTCAGTGACTCCATCACACTCAAAATGGTTTTCCATCCCCTCTATCTAGTCCATGACTAGATCAGCTTCCATTTTCCCACTAAATAGTGGTATGCCTTCAAGTGCTTTTCCACTCAAATCTTTCAATGCCTTCAAGAAAGGCTCTTCTTTTAGGATAGGGTCAGGTTCAGGGGTCTTGTCTTCCTCTACAACATCTTCTTCCTTTGGTATCCTTCATTCAAATTGTGCAATCCTCACTGTGTGTTCAAGCTGGGCTATCCTTTCCCTCAATTGTCTATTATCTTCCTCCTGCTCTTCAACCATCTTGGCCAATTGTGCATTTTTCACCATGATGGTAGTATCACTTGACTCAACCTCTAACATATATTATTCTTTCCCAAATCTTTTACTCAATCTGATACCAATCTGATAGGTAATAAGGTTGGATGAGACACTCACTATCCCATGCTCTGGGTCCTTATTCTCAAGAACTCCTAGGTGACTCTTCCACCTTAACCTTTAGGTCTTATTTTAGATATAGAAACCCCTGGTCCTTCCGGGAACCCCACTATCAATAATCTTTCATACTACCAAGCCAATCTTGGTGCTTTGCCACTGTCTCACCCTTGACCCTTATTCTTCCCTAAAGGCCAATTAACCTCAACACTCAAATAGGTACTTGCAGGGGTGTGAAAATATTGTAAAAGCTTCAAAGTAACCTATTTAGGGTTCTCATATAATCACAAGACTCCATTCCTCCATCGCTTCCACCATACCCTTTCCTAGGGTTAGAAAAGGCTACAAGCCTAGAGCCCCAATTAGGCCTCTTAACCCGAGAAAAATGCAATTTACTCCAAAACCCTCCAAATGACCTAGGTTCTTTGCTTGGGGTTTTTTGTTCCCATGTCCATACCTTGAATATTTTTAGGGTTTTGAACCAGCACTGTCCGTACACTGCCCATACACAAGAATGGCCAAAAACCTAGGGTTTACTAGCCCTTCTTAGGCTATTTCAAACTGTTATTGTCTTCTCATAGAAAATGGGTTGATGGAGCCTCCTCCTGACCACTAGACCTTTTCAAGACCCTCCACTAAATCTTCCAAAAGGAATTTCTTCAAAATCTCAGCACCCCTACAAAATATGTGACTTTAACTCCTTGTCTTCCCTAGCCGGACTCTGCCTGGCTCGCCTAGGGCAAGACATTGCTAGCCACTCCTACACACGCAAGCCCTAGAATCTACCATATGTACAAGCATGGTGTCTAGGTACTATTCCCAATGGGCTGTACCGTTTGTACGGTGGGAAAGTGCTCTAGCACCCCATTTCCTAAAACCTATCTAGTTCAAACTAGCAACAGGTTAAAATGAAACTATTTACAAAAATGCTTACAAATTGAAACAAATAAGCTATCTAATGTTATACAATACTTTTAAACTACCAACACTACATTCCACAACCAAAAAAATAATAGGTTTAATCCATTAAAGCACTATTTAGTTGCAAAAACCAGAAAATGCCTCACAGAACACTATTTTTTTCAATGTCACAAAATGTCACTACAATATCAGTGCCTCTAACCCTGCTCCATGGTTGAAGCTTGCCTTAACTAAGGATCCTCAATTATTTATATTCTTTTGGTCGGAATTCTTCATGACCTAATAGAAAAGATATAAAATCCACTGTGTTTTTCAACCTTTGGCAACTTTTGTCCACTCTGCAAGATGAGCTTCTAAACATATTGAATTCTTGACAACCTCTTTTCCAAAGATCAAAAACACCTCTAATCTCTCCACACAATGGTCTACATGACCTAATGAAAATAAAACAAAATTATTCCTCTAAGTTCTTATTTATCTAATGAAATTGTTTGTTGTTCCTTAGGTGCTCCTGCACCAAGGTGGCTTAGGGAAAGTCCTACAGTCCCAATCAGATTTTTGTAGCTTTGTGGATACAAACTCTCTATTGGAAATCCCCATAGGCAATGGATGCTTCACATGGACAAACCATAGAAAAGGGTTTGGTAGTATAGCAGAAAAACTAGATAGATTCTTCTTCAAAGGAAATTTGAGTCTTTTTCCTTTTACTCTCGAGAGCAAGATAAACTCTAGGAATGGGTCTGATCATTTTCTAGTTCAACTCCAAATAGTTGGGGAGAAGGGACCGATCTGATGTCCACTTAAATTTGAAATGATGTGGTTTAAGGACCCCCATGTTATGGAATTGATAGAACGATGGTGGAAGGAATGCTCTCTAGGGGGATCAAGATTGTTTAATGTGGTTACAAAGTTAAAATACGTGAAGTAGCAGCTCAAACAATGGAACAAAGTGAGCTTTAAGAATATATTTAAAGAGAAATTGAAAACGGAGCAAGAACTAGACAATCTAGCTAAAGAAATAATTAATAATGGGATGGACGAAGCCTGCTACATGAAAGAATAGGCCCTCTCTAACAAACTCAATGATATCCTGGCTAAAGAAGAGGTTTTTTGGAGACTAAAATCCAGGGAGGTATGGTTAAAGGCAGGGGATCACAATTCAAAATTCTTTCACAACTCCACAAAAGCCAAGAGGGAACTTAATAGAATATCTTGCTTGAAAGATGGGGATGGCTGCCTGATGGAAGATTTGGGGGAAATCAGAGAATCATCCATCTCATATTTTTAGAACTTTCTTAATGATTGGGAGGGTTCAAATTTGGAATCACAGATAGTTTCCTTGCACTCCATCCCGAAGCTGATTTCTCATGCTCAAATGGGGGCTCTAAATGCTAAATTCTCTAAATCCAAAGTGAAAGAGGCAGTCTTTGAGATGCAGCCAAAGAAGGCTCCTGGACCAGATGGATTTCTACCTACATTCTTCCAAAAATATTGGATTTTTTTGGGAAAGGATGTATGGGAAGCTATAGAAGACTCTAGGAGTAACAGAAGAGTTTTAAAGGAAGTAAACAACACCTTAATTTCTCTCATCCCAAAGAAAGAGAAGCCAGACTCATGGGAAGACTTTTGCCCAATATCATTATGTAACACGATTTATAAGATATTGGCCAAAGTATTATCCAATAGACTGAAGAAGATTCTTTCCATTATCATATCCAAGGAACAAACAGGCTTCATCCCTTGAAGATCAATACTGGATGGGGTGATAATTACTCAAGAAGTTATTCACTCAATCCAAAAATTGAAGAAACTGGAAATGATATTGAAATTGGACATCAGGAAAGCTTATGATAGAGTGAATTAGAGATTTCTCTTCAAGGTAATGGAAGCCTTCGGCTTCCAAAAGGAATGGCTAGACTGGATCTTTGGGTGGGTGGCTAGTCTACATTTCTCTGTGTTGGTTAATGGTTCCCTAGAGGGATACTTTACTGCCTCAAGAGGTCTAAGACAAGGGGACCCTTTATCCCCTTTCTTGTTCATTAAATGGCTAAAGCCCTTGGGAGATCACTCGACAATGCAAGGAGGTTTGAATGGATTGAGGGACTGCAAGTAACTAGCAGCCTACCCAATATCATGCATTAGCAGTTTGTAGATGACACAATGTTGTTCGATGTTGCTTCAACAATGGAAGCACAAAGATTAAAAAATCATGCTAGAAGACTATTTTTGGGCTTCTGGGTAGGAGGTAAGTAAGGCTAAATTTGAGGTCTTCTTCTTTAACTCAAATTGTCCCTGTGAACTTCAAATTTTGTGGATTTTAGGATTCAAGAGGGGCCAACTGCCATGCAAATATCTGGGACTCCCATTGGACAAGGGCATTAAAAGTAACAGTGTTTGGAGCTCTTTAGTGGCTCGTTGTAAGGATCGAATATCCTTGTGGAAAAACAAGTGGTTGTCCTAGGCAAGGAGATTAACTATGTTGAAATATGTCCTTTCAGCACTTCCCATCTATATGATGTCCTGCTTTTAGCTTTCAATAGGTGTGAGCAAAGATCTAAATCAGGTAATGAAGGACTTTTTCTAGAAAGTCACTTCAGAACAAAAGAAAATTCCTCTTATAAAATGGCAGAAGGTTTGTGAGAAGTGGGAGAGAGATGGTGTTGGTTTGAGGAACGTTTTCCGACAAAACAAGGCATTGGGGGGAAAATTAGCTTGGACTATTCATTCATGCCCTGACCTCAAATGGGTGAAGAACATCGGAGCAAAATATCTGGAAGCAGACCCTTATTGATTCCTTGTAGAAAAATCCTTTCCAAATGGGTCTCGAATATGGAATTTCATTAAAAATTCTAGAGATCTTATTACAGAATTTCTCACTTGGGAAGTAAAGGATGGAAAAGAGGCTATGTTCTGGGAAGATTCCTGGGAAGGTCACCCAATACTAGCAAAAAATCTAGAGCTCTCAAGAGTAAAAGAGAAGACAAAACAAATTTGGGGCTCAAAAGTCAGTGATTATATAGATCGCCTAGAAGCCCCAGTTGAAGGTTATCTTAGGTGGAAATCGGTGAGAAGTTTGGATCTTGAAGTCTAGGAAGTCGAAGCCTTTGAGAATGCATTATCAAAATGAAGGATTTGGGGCAGGCAAGGGAGAGATCACTTACACTAGGATGCTTCTCCAAATGGTACTTACTCGACCAAGATAGGATACAATATCCTATCATCTTTAGGAGAAGAAAGTTCGGTGATCCCTTAGAGCCTCTATTGGAATAAAGCATGTCTCCCAAAAGCAGGTATTTTCACATGAGCTGCAGCACAGGGAAGAATTCTTACAAGAGATAGGTTTATCAAAATGGGTTATCACAGCCCGTTTAGATGCCCACTTTTTCAAGAGGCTGAGGAAACAGTTGACCACTTAATCTTAAATTGTAAGTTCACTCATCAGATGTGGTGTTGGTTGTGCACAAAGTTGCATTGGTTAATTGTCTTCCCCAACACCTTATTAGAATGTTTAAACTCTTGGCCAAGTTGCTATTAGAACACCATCTTCGGGGATTTATGGAAGATGAGCCCTTCAATTTTAATCTAGGAAGTGTGGAAGGAGAGAAATAGACGTCTTTTCTAAGATAATGAGTTGTCAATCCCAAGGCTTCAGTGTAAGATTGAGGCAAGCATTGTAGAACTTTTCAATGCACGGTTGGCAGATAAGCCAAAGAAAATAAATTTCACAAAATGGGATGCTTGGATCATGAAACAATGGTTTGGAATAAAAGCCCCTCCTTTTGGTGGAATAGGAAACGTGGCATCTTCTGAATAGCGCAATAAAACTCAGTGGATTCCCCCAGAGCAGAGTTGGACCAAATTGAATTTTGACGATGCTTCTAAAGGGAATCTGGGGCCGTTTGGGGCCGGTTGCATAGTAAGAACTTCCTCAGGTCTGATTTTGGGGAGATTGGCCCAGCCCCTTGTGGAAGGAACAAATAATGCAGCCAAATTCCAAGCTCTCCTGCTCGGATTGAATTTTTGTAAGGAATTGGGAATTAAAAATTTGGTAGTAGAAGGTGACTCAACTCTAGTCATAAATGCTCTTAGGACCAGGTAAATTCATAATTGGAGGTTAGGGGTTTATTTGGAAGTTGCACTAGAGCAATTAGGGAACTTTGAACAAGTGATGCTCAACCACATGCTAAGGGAAGGTAAACACAAAAGCTGACTCCCTGTCAAATAATGGCGTAATTGGACCTAGCTTTAAAGAATGCACTACAGAGTGAATGTTTTTTGTGGGTGGTAGGGTGCCCCCCCTATCATGTTCCTTCTCTCATTTATTCATGAGCCCAATGGAAAAGAAAAGGAAAGTCATTAGTTGGTGATGGGAGTGAAAATTGGGGTGTCAGTTGGGGAGTGCAAGTTGGCAATATTGTGGCAAGGCCACATCACCTCACTTATCGCCAGTGATAATCCAAGGTGTTAGGGGAACATTGGTAATAAACTCTTAAAAGAATGGGAAGTCCACCAAAATTGGGGAGATCTTGGAGGTGTCTGATGTCTTAATGATTCATGATGCCAAGGATAAACAGAGTGACACGTAAAGTATGCTCATCATATAAGATTATGCAAATCGATCGGGTGGTAGAAGTTGATCCTCACGAGGTGATAGCTGACTTAAGGCTTGTGGTTGGAGGACAAAATTTTCCTGCAAGGATGAATTGCCTTGCATCGACATCATTTCAGGCTCATGTGCGTTGGTTCGGCCTTGCTGTATGCGGGCCTTTTAAATGTGGATGGACGATGGCTTTTTCTCCATATGGTTTTTGAAACTCATTTTGTTGGTTGTCTCTATGCAGGGAGTTTTTGACCAAAGGGCAGCTAATGGCGAAGATGAGCAAATCAAAATTCATCATTTCCATCTCAATAGAGGGGTTGGAAAGTTTCGGCATCGACACTCCTGTTTCGTTGGTGGTGATGAAGAGACAAATAGCATTTAGGGAGATAATTGACCAAAGGCTTAAAAGAGTTATGCTTGAGGATGATCCTTGATCATGGTAGCAGTCAAAATGATTTTAGGAAAGGGCCACCTAGATAGAAAGGAATTTGCGAGGGATAACACACACATTTCTTCATGGTTCTTGGCCATCATTCTAGACTTGGAAGTGTCTAAGGTGGAGGCAAAGGAATTGATGGTGAATCTTTTTTGCAGCAACCTGATAGGAGGGTTGAAGAAGACACTAAAAGCAGCCTTCATGGGTAAAGGAATCTCATGCCCCTCTGACCTAGAGCTCCTTTAGGAGACGAATGAGGCAATAAAGGTATATAATTTTATTTTAGACTTAAAGGGGCCAAAGCTCATGAGGCACAGGATGACCTCGGCAATGGCGATAGAATTTCTGAAAAGAAAATTGGGGCTAGTGGCGGAGGAGGGTTTGGAATGGGAGGAAGATTTTACCTTATTTGAAGAATTAAATGGTTTCCTGTGAGGCTCAGCCTTAGTGTATGAATTTTTTGTTTTAAAAAAAGTTATAAATCAGTGTTGGTTTCTGAGTTATGCAGTGGGACTGCAATTTTGTGTTGGACGTAGCATGCTCCTAGGTTGGTAGGTCTAGGTTCCATGGAAGTTTGGTGGTTTTCCTGCTATGCAGACGTATTGTATCTTTACTTTAAACTTTAATACAAATCATAACCTTACGTATCAAAAAAAAAAATTAATATAAATAAATAATCCAAATCATCAATAATTTTTTTTTTTTATAAATTAAATAAAAATAAATTATTTATGCCAATAGTGACATTTTTGTGATGGTTAAGGTGTTGTATTGTTATTCTTTCCATTAAAGTTCAATCCCCATTAGAGTGTATTTGTTGAGAATTTACATTAGGGATGTAAATTGGGTCAAAAGTATTTACCTCTCTTTAAAAAAAATAAATTATTTATAGTATTAATTAATTAATAATTAATATTATAAAACATCATAAATAAATTATAATTTATTATAAACTTATTTTATATAATAACAATAATATTATGTTAATTAATTGATAAATAATATATTAATTATTCATTTATAATAATAATAAAAACACATAATAATAATTAATATTATTTAATTTATTAAATTATTAATATTAATTATTAATATTTAAATATTATCATTAATAAATTAAATTAATAATTAATCATATTAATTTATTATAATTAAATTATTATTTATTCATATTAATTATAATTTTATAAATTATTTTATACGGATAATATTTTTTATTTATTTAATATAATTTATAAATATCACTGATACCACTAATGTAGAGAGATTAAAAAAATTCAGAGAATAAAGTTAATAGAAAAAACCCACAATAATAAATAAATAAATAAATATTTAACAAATTAAATAAATATTAATAAATTAGCCTTACAAAAAAACCCATCATGACTAAAATATTAAAATAAATAAATAAATATTAATAAATTAATTAAAAAAACCCTTCAAAAACCCGCATCAATTAACATTTCATAATATAAATGGATTAATAACTTGATATTATATGATAATTTATTTTTATCATACTAAAACATTAATTAATTTAAAATATAATTATAATAAATAATTATAAAAGATTAAATTAATTATAATTAATTAATATTATATTAAATATAATTATTATTATAATAAATTATTATAATAATTTATTTATTTTATATGTAAGACGTAACAAAGCTGCATATATTAATTGAAAAATAAAAATTTACATTTTTTGGCCCACCATGATTCTGGGTTGAACCAGTCTTGCAATTTTACATGCCTTTTACATTGCAAAAACCATAAATTCCTTTTTGCAAGTTACAATACATTTCCACCCCTTTGGTGCAGGTGATGATTTCATGGCTCAGACAAAATTCCAACCATCCACCCCTACCAGCCTTTAATCATCTTTGTCATAGAAACTGGTGGTCTCCACTAGGTTTGCAAACTCTCGACACCACTGCATCCAAGCCCAACCTTTTGCACAAAAAGTTGTAGCCATTTGTTTCCCAATGCCTATGGTATTCTAGGCTTTCCCTGTCGACATCCATGATGAAGGGGATCCATACTACCTCCACACCCTGCAAAAACATCCTATCAATATCATCTAATAGCGGAATCCCCACTCCCAGTTGTGTCACCACTACCACATCAACATCGTCCACCAGAATCATCGCTTTGAAAACCATACACAATAGCACTAAACACCTAAGCTTTGGGATGTTTAAGTCCAATAGTGAAGCCAAGAAGCACGATGAGATGTCCAAATTCTCTCTTGTTTTGTTGCCTGAGAAGCAAAACTTTTTCCCAATTACCATCCTTACCACCTCCAAATAGAGAATATCTTTGTTAAGGCAGATATTCTATAGTCTCCAGTCAGTAATGAAGCCAGAGAAGGCTGCTTTTCTTCACGTACCTAAGCTTGATCAGAGTCTCCAATGTTATGCGGGTGAGGGTGAAATCCTTTGTTGAAATAGCCACATATCATTGTGAGCTACAAGGCATAGCCTCTTTAATACTTCCTGCAACACCCTCCACTATCGACTGATCATATACGGTTCCTTGAAGGTGGAATTGAGGCTCTCATGGGGGATTGTACTCTTAGTTGGCCTCCTCTAATGGTTCAATAACTAATCCCTTAAAACTATAACTTATAGATTAGACATCTGCACTAAGTAGTTATCTTGCTCATCATGAAGGTTTATTTCATCATCAACCCCGAGATGTGAACTTGAAATGGGTCAACACTGTTTGTGCACTAGGACTCAATTATAGTCATTCTTATCCTATAACTAGAGAGGAAATAGAACTGAAAGTGAAATGCTTGAAATGAATTAGCATAAGTACTGAGCATAAATCAACAACTAAAATGAATTGAAACAAAAGTCTCAGCAAATAGATAGGAAGTTACTCTATCTACCTTGGCTATAGGAAGAGACACATAATGAAGTTCCAATGGTTGTAGGAACAAACAACTACTAAGACTATAAATAAGTTCTGAATAGAAAAGTGACTACTGAACTAAATGGATGGAATTCTCACCAAGTGGTCCCCCTTGAACGAGTCTTCCCAAAACTAACTCAAATGCAACAAATTAAAGTATCATTGTATTCATTGAAAACATTCTTACATCATAATAGTAACATGATTGTATTCCTTGAAACTGAAAAATGAAAGTACAATATCAGAACGTCCAACCTCCTAAAGAGGAACATTTGATCATTATTTATAGAAGGAAATCTTCTAACTAACAAGACAATTGACTACAACAGACTAGGAGGACACCATTTATTGAAAGCATGAAAAAGAGGAAGGAGGTTATGCATGCATAAGGTTTAGTCAAACTAGTCTTGCCTCAATGAGGATCCAACATAGTAACACCTCCTAAATCTACTCAACTAATAGACATGGTCATTTAAAGTTAATTTATAACTTCCACATGAGTTGGAAGTTTCCAACCATTGACCTCTTTAATGTCCATCTCTTTTTGACTCCAACAACCGACTAGCTGGCATGAACTTCTTCCACCTTGCAAGCTTCATTTATATATGTATCTTAATTTGAACCTACATTATGACATTAGCGTGCACAAGACAATGCATATCCATAACCACCTTAGAATAACACTCATTCAATCACATGTAAAATTAATATAGATATATCACATAGCAGGTTAATACCATCAAAGGTTACAGGGATAAGTTCATGTCCAAAGTTCATAAGTTTAGGTAAATAACATAGAAAGTATTAGTAACTTGGTGCTAAAACCCCATAGTAACAATAAAAAACATATGATAAATCCTAACAAAAATGAGTCATTATTTGGACTCATCATCTCCCCCCAACCTAATGATTTTTTGGTCCTCCAGTAGAGGGAACTTGATTCCTTTGCCTTACCAAATCCCTGAAATCGCCATTTTTTGTTTGCCCTTGATCAATCCCTGTAGTTTCTAAATTTGGATCCCAATAGAACCCCTGCTTGCTTTCCAGTCTACCCCACCTTGGCCTCTCTGCATCTACATCGTACATATAGGTTCTATGGTCTATTACTAGCCACAACAAAATAGGTGGCTGAAATATTAATGGGAGCCAATAGTGTTGCTTTGTCCTCCCAAGATGTATATACTTGATGCTTCATTTTCAAGATGCATTATAATTTGCAGGGAATGAGGTTTAGCATGTTTTAACTAATCTAGCAATTCATTCCATCTTTGTGATAAATATCCCAATATTGTATTTCCTATAGTGGCAGCTACCTGTTCATATTCTAGGTATGCTTCCTCCCTAGAAGGCATGATCCTCTTTTTGTACTCTAGATTGTAAAGAAGTTTGTGCCATGTGTAGAAGATATCTACAGGATTGCTTGATTTATCTCTTAGAGATAAGGGGGTATGGAGTTCTTTTTCTCGATATATTTTGAATTGCTTCCCCTAGCTGATTTGATTTTGAATCCATGACATTAATACCCTCAAGTGAACATCCCCAATATATAGTAGTGGATTCCATTCATGGTCATTAGGAACAACATAGTTGTGCAAATACAACTCACACAGTAAATTTTTTTCAGGAGAGGATTGGTAAGCTTGGAAAAATTCTTGTGGGGTTTCAATGGAAGAGTTTACACCAAAAATGAACCTTCATTATAATAGTAACATGATTGTATTCCTTGAAACTGAAAAAATGAAAGTACAATATCAAAACGTCCAACCTCCTAAAGAGGAACATCTGATCATTATTTATAGAAGGAAAACTTCTAACTAACTAGGCAGTCGACTACAACAAACTAGGAGGACACCATTTATTGAAAGCATGAAAAAGAGGAAGGATGTTATGCATGCATAAGGTTTACTCAAACTAGTCTTGCCTCAACGAGGATCCAACATAGCAACACCTCCTAAATCTACTCAACTAATAGACATGGTCATTTAAAGTTAAGTTATAACTTCCACATGGGCTGGAAGTTTCCAACCATTGACCTCTTTAATGTCCATCTCTTTTTGACTCCTTCAACAACCGGCTAGCTGGCATGAACTTCTTCCACCTTGCAAGCTTCATTTATATTTGTATCTTAATTTGAAACTACATTATGACATTAGCGTGCACAAGACAATTGCATATCCATAACCACCTTAGAATATCATTCATTCAATCATATGTAAAATTAATATAGATATATCACATAGCAGGTTAATACCATCAAAGGTTATAGGGATAAGTTCATGTGCAAAGTTCATAAGTTTAGGGAAATAACATAGAAAGTATTAGTAACCAAGTGCTAAAACCCCATAGTAACAGTAACAAACATATGATAAATCCTAACAAAAATGAGTCATTATTTGGACTCATCATCTCCCCCCAACCTAATGATTTTTTGGTCCTCCAGTAGAGGTAACTCGATTCCTTTGCCTTACCAAAGCCTTGAAATTGCCAATTTTTGTCTGTCCTTGATCAGTCCCTATAGTTTCTAAATTTGGATCCCAATAGAACCCTTGCTTGCTTTCCAGTCTTCCCCACCTTGGCCTCTCTGCATCTACATCGTATTGATAGGTTCTATGGTCTAGTACTGGCCACAACAAAATAGGTGGCTGAAATATTAATGGGAGCCAATAGTGTTGCTTTGTCCTCCGAAGATGTATATACTTGATGCTTCATTTGCAGGGAATGAGGTTTAGCATGTTTTAACTAATCTAGCAAGCCATTCCATCTCTGTGATAAATATCCCAATACTATCTTTTCTATAGTGGTAGGTACCTATTCATATTCTAGGTATGCTTCCTCCCTAGAAGGCATGATCCTCTTTTTGTATTCTAGATTGTAAAGAAGTTTGTGCCATGTGTAGAAGATATCTATAGGATTGCTTGATTTAGCTCTTAGAGATAGGGGGTATGGAGTTTTTTTTCTTTGTATATTTTGAATTTTTGCCCCTAGCTGATTTGATTTTGAATCCATGACATTAATACCCTCAAGTGAACATCCCCAATATATAGCAATGGATTCCATTCATGGTCATTAGGAACAACATAGTTGTGCAAATACAACTTACACAGTAAATTTTTTTCAGGAGGAGAGGATTGGTAAGCTTGGAAAAACTCTTGTGGGGTTTCAATGGAAGAGTTTAGACCAAAAATGAACCTTCATCATAATAGTAACATGATTGTATTCCTTGAAACTGAAAAATGAAAGTATAATATCAAAACATCCAACCTCCTAAAGAGGAACATTTGATCATTATTTATAGAAGGAAAGCTTCTAACTAACTAGGAAATCAACTACAACAGAATAGGAGGACACCATTTATTGAAAGCATGAAAAAGAGGAAGGAGGTTATGCATGCATAAGGTTCAGTCAAACTAGTCTTGCCTCAATGAGGATCCAACATAGCAACACCTCCTAAATCTACTCAACTAATAGACATGGTCATTTAAAGTTAAGTTATAACTTCCACATGAGTTGGAAGTTTCCAACCATTGACCTCTTTAATGTCCATTTATTTTTTACTCCTTCAACAACCAGCTAGCTAGCATGAACTTCTTCCACCTTGCAAGCTTCATTTTTATCTGTATCTTAATTTGAACCTACATTATGACATTAGCATGCACAAGACAATTGCATATCCATAACCACCTTAGAATAACATTCATTCAATCACATGTAAAATTAATATAGATATATCACATAGCAGGTTAATACCATCAAAGATTACAAGGATAAGTTCATAAGTTTAGGGAAATAACATAGAAAGTACTAGTAACCAGGTGCTAAAACCCCATAGTAACAATAACAAACATATGATAAATCCTAACAAAAATGAGTCATTATTTGGACTCATCATCTCCCCCCAACCAAATGACTTTTTGGTCCTCCAACAGAGGGAACTTGATTCCTTTGCCTTACCAAAGCCCTGAAATTGCCAATTTTTGGCTACCCTTGATCAGTCCCTGC
Source organism: Sequoia sempervirens (assembly GCA_007258455.2). Classification (NCBI taxonomy): domain Eukaryota; kingdom Viridiplantae; phylum Streptophyta; class Pinopsida; order Cupressales; family Cupressaceae; genus Sequoia; species Sequoia sempervirens. The sequence goes on along the minus strand of VDFB02105785.1, from coordinate 438,015,273 downwards.
AGTTTCTGAATTTGGATCCCAATAGAACCCCTGCTTGCTTTCCAGTCTGCCCCACCTTGGCCTCTCTGCATCTACATCGTACCGATAGGTTTTGTGGTCTAGTACTAGCCACAAAAAAATAGGTGGTTGAAATATTAATGGGATCCAATAGTGTTGCTTCATCCTCCCAAGATGTATATACTTGATGCTTCATTTGCAAGATGCATAATAATTTGCAGGGAATGAGGTTTAGCATGTTTTAACTAATCTAGCAAGTCATTCCATCTTTTTGATAAATATCCCAATACTCTCTTTCCTATAATGGAATCTACCTATTCATATTCTAGGTATGCTTCCTCCCTAGAAGGCATGATCCTCTTTTTGTACTCTAGATTGTAAAGAAGTTTGTGCCATGTGTAGAAGATATCTATAGGATTGCTTGATTTAGCTCTTAGAGATAAGGGGTATGGAGTTCTTTTTCTCAGTATATTTTGAATTGTCGCCCCTAGCTGATTTCATTTTGAATCCATGACATTAATTCCCTCAAGTGAACATCCCCAATATATAGCAATGGATTCCATTCATGGTCATTAGGAACAACATAGTTGTGCAAATACAACTCACACAGTAAATTTTTTTTAGGAGGAGAGGATTAGTAAGCTTGGAAAAATTATTGTGGGGTTTCAATGGAAGAGTTTAGAACAAAAATGAACCTTGAAAACTTAAAAGAGAGATTACACTCCCTTAAATGCAATGCATATACCCTTAGGGGAGTCCTACATTCCATAATTTTTGGTACTAGAGTCATCATATTGTTTACCTTATCTTTTAATGCAATAATCTCTGCATTCTTCTCCTCAATTTCTTCATTTTTCTTATTGATATCTTCCTATAGCCTGAGTTCTTCCCTTTTTCATTTTTCTTCTTTCTCCTGCATTTCTTTCCATAAATCCAGGGCTACTGATGCCCATGAAAAATTAGGATGTATGTGCTTTCCTACTAGGATCTTCCCCTGCACTGGATCCTAATTTTCACCTTGCTCTACAATAGCAGGGAGTTCTTCCAATCCTATATTTTCATGCCTCCTAAGAGCTTTCACCTTCCTTCTAGGTTTCCCTCTAATTCTATGGATCCTTCTTGGAAGCACACCAATAGCAGACTCGGTCAATTTTGATTTTCTTGGAGGAATTTTATTTTTCCCAACAGCTGCAGGATGCTCAGTTTCTTCAGTTTCCCACTTCCTAGGGCTAGGATTTACCTTTTATGGTTTTTGCTTCTTATCCTTCCCTTTGCTAATTTCTTATTTTCTCATTTTTTCTTCTTCCTTTCGAATAGCAACCCTAGTGCGAACTGTGGTTTTAGGGGAAACATCAACATTGGGGTCTGAAGATGAACTATCTTCATCTACATGCTCGGATTCAGAGGAACTAGTTCCCACATTTTCTAATCTAAACTTCTTAATGTTTAAAAATTCACCCCATGAAATATTAGACACATCTTGAAAAGACTTTTCTACCAACAATTTAATCAAACAATGATGGGAAACAAATTTTTCCCTACCTTTCTATGTCTCAATAGCCATGATTTCAAGAAGATTGTATAGGACGTTTGGCACATTCATCCTCTTGCCATGTCTCATGTGATTCAAAAGCTTGAAATGCATAGAATGAAGATAGGATTGGCAACCCTTGTAGGTAATGTATTTGATAATGTATAGTCATAAAATTGCACCCATTGCAATTTCACATACATTCTTGTATCCGCTTTAATGTCCACTCCCCTAGCATTTGTATAGGCTCATTTTAGCCCCTGTATCAACCTTTTTCCCTCTCAGGATGCTCCAACACCCCTTTTCAACAACGACCCTTGCGTGTTAGCTTTGTATTGGACTTTGTTCTTTTCATGTTCTCATTGTTTTGTAGCGTGATGTGTTCGAACATTAGCTCACCGTGCAAACGTCTGCATGCCACGCTAGCGTCCTGTGACGTTTCAATGCTCAAACAACTGCCTTTGAGCATGTTTTCCACTTGTCTTCACCTTTTGTCAATGGTAATGGCCTAGGACACCTTCTAATGGCTGGAGAAGCTTTTTTTCCCTCATTAAAAGCTATTCTTTCAGTTCATTTTTCTCTCTAACTTCTAGCTCCACTCTTCTGCTTTACTCTAGCTTCATTCCAACCCCTCTACTTGTAACTTCTCTCTTGCTTCTTGGCTTCTCCCTTTTCCTCTTTCCCCTCTTGCTTGCACATATCACTTGCTTGTTACAACAACTTCAAGCACTTTCAAGCTCTCTTAGCTTCACTCTTGTAGCTTCATCTCATGCTTGTGAGCATCTTGGGATTTCACATATCCCCTCTCTTGCATTCTTACTTCGTGATACGGGTTCTCCTCCTTGAGCGGGGATTGCTTTTATCACCTCTTTTGTGATACGGGTTCTCCTCCTTGAGTGGGGTTTTCTTTTATCACTCCAACTTGGTGGTGCAAGTTTTACTCTTGAGCGGGCTTTTCTTTCACCACACGCTTTTTGCATTTCGATTCATCTCTTTCTCTATCTTTTTGGCTGTCCGTGGAGGTGGGAACACCAAAACAGGGGTTTGACTAAGACAAACCCCTATATAGCCCCAACACTTTCTCTAGATCTTATAGATACAGGCATTGAATATTTCTACTAGCTGGAGGCTTCATTACTTGGATTGTTGTGATCATCTTCTTTCCTTTCTTCTCCTTATCTTTTTCATTTCTACTTCACCTCATTTCATTTCTATCACTTTCTATTACTCTATCTCATTTCACAAATTCTCAATAATCGTAGTAGAAGTAGTCATTTAGCCATTTTTTGTGATAAACTCATTCTCTGGTCCATATGAGATGCCAGTGAGCCTGCTGTCATCCATATTTTGCATTGACGTCCTTTGGTTGAGAGCCTATCAGTCTATCCAAAAAACCTTTGTGACCTACTCTTTCGGATTCTAAAACTCTCGTCGCTGTTCCTTGAGGTAGTTTACAAAAATTCACCGCATGAGGCTCTCTAAATGAAGAGAACTCATGAGTATCAAATCCCCCTTCTCTACATTTTGGTGAGCCTAATGTGAAGAGGAAATCTTCTGAAAAACTAGGAATTAATCTACCCCTACTTGGTGGGGTCATAACTTTTGACTCGGTGCATAGAATTCAAAATTGTTTGTACTGTTGGAAAGGTCTCCTAGAGAACTAGGTCAATCCCTAAAATACTAGTGCCTTTAGTTGTTGCCTTTAGTTATCAAATTCTAGGGACCGATGCAAGTTCCAACCTCAAATTCCACTCCGAAGATGTTCGAAAACCCAAATTACTAGAACATAGAAAATATCAAAAATATCGTAATGAATTTAATATCTTCTTTTATTAGTTCAGTATCTAATTTTGTTCAAAATGTTAATGATATTCCATTTCATGCATGTGATGGTGACTTAGCTTTTCCCATGTCACTTGGTATCTTTGATCCTTCTTACAAAAGTCCTCTTGCTTCATAGGATATTTTTTTGCAAGAAGATGAAATCATTGATACCTTTCTTAATGTTACTCTACCCTCTATTCATTCCAATGCACTCTCTTTTGGAGATGATGCATTCATGAATGATGAATCTCCTATTCCTTCCAATGCACTATCTTTTATAGACATTGAATCTGTGAATGATGAATCTCATCTTTGTTCTGATGCACTCTCTTTTAGAAATGATGCATTAGCGAATGATGAACATCCTTCCATATCTGATCCTCCTATGATCGATGTTGAGAATATTTCTTCAAATAATTATCCCACTAGTTGTGATGAGTCTATAAATGTGATCTATGTCTATGTTTCCCCTCAAAGGCCTAAGAGACTAGTCATTTACTTGAGTCCAGCTAGTCCTCCTAAAGGGATTTTTCTATTGATAGTGTTCCATTTGATGGTGATTCTCCATACCTTTTTAAGGCTCCCTCTTATAGAGCGGAATCCCATGCTTATGAAAATAAAATGAATAAACAACCAAGCATTCTTCAAGCTCCTAAACCTATGACTAAAGCACCCAATGATTACAATCTTATTGAGTAACTTCAAGTTACTCTAACTAAGATCTCACTGTGGGACTTGCTTCAGTCTACTTTGGTTTATCAGGGTATGCTTCAAGAAGCCTTGTAAAATATCCCCTTTCCTTCTTCCACTAGGTCGATGGATGCTAATGTCTTGATGGCATATATTCATGTGAATTTTTTGAATATTACGTTCTATCCATAGGAACTCCTGCCTCTGGAAGTACGAAAGCAAGAGGATCCTCTAATGATTGTAGTTAATATTAATAAAATTGGTGTTAGATGTACTCTTCTTGATGCCGGTTCGACACTCAATGTATGTGTCATTGATCTATTTCCTAAGATTAATATTGACTTGTCTTCTCTTAATGCTTCTTCTATTGTTATTCGTGGGTTTGATAATGTGGGGCGACAAGCTCTAAGTACAACAATTTTACCTTTGTAGCTTGGACTTGTTACTATACCCACCCTTGTATATGTTGTTTCATAAAAATTTCCATATAACCTTCTTCTTGGTAGACCGTGGATTCATGCTATGGGTGTAGGCCCATCTACTTGCATAAATCTATTAAGTTCATTTGCAACAATAGAGTAGTCACAGTCAAGGCTGACCCTAAGGCTATGCACTTATGTGAAAAGGAAGTTGTTGGTAAGGTTTTAGTTGTGCCTACTCTTATTCCTTTAGTTTCTTCCAATGTGTCGATGTTTACTCCATCAATACCTACTACAAAGGATACTCTTGAGATAAATTTCCCTAAGGAAGGTCTTTCTGAAGCAAGAAATTTTAATTTTGCTCCTACCTCTTCTCAAAAGAATGCATGTCTCGGTGATGATTGGGGTTCTCTAGACTTCACAGAATCCTTCATTGGAGAAAGTAAAGCTGATCCAATCCATCAGACCTTCCAATAAAATGATCCACACCTGCTATCAAGGATGATCATCCTTTTGTATCACAAGATGGTGTGAGCTCAAATTGTAATGTTCTTGTTGTTGATCCTCCTTCTGAGGAAGATGATTACGCTTCTGTAAAAGAGGATAATGTTGGTAGTCCTGTTAAAGAGGATGATGGCGATCCCATAGAAGAGTGTGATCCCTGTTGTTGGGATAATGCTCTTTATGAGAATCCTCCTTCTTTTCAAGACTTGCAAGTATGTTATGACTTTAAGCTTGTCTCTAAATATGGCTGAGTGTAAAGGTTGTGGGCGTAACGAACAAGGCATTCAGGTCCCTATAGAATTCACACCCCATAAGCATAATTTGGGACTTGGTTGCTCAAAGGAATGATCTAAACAGAATCCATGGTTGAGTGACATGGATTCTTCTCAACCTCGTTATGTTAAAAAGATTTTTTTGCCTTTGTTTGCTATCTCTGTATTCTCTTATGAGTGGTCAAGTATTTCTCCACAAGAGAAAGGGTTTCTTCCTGCTCCTCATCCTCCATCTGAGCAAGATCATATTTTTTTGTGGCTTTTAAAATCCCACCTAATCACTCTTCCTTCTCCTACACGCAAGAAGTCTCATGAACATGATATAGAAAAACATTATTTTTGTGCATAACATCGAGTGCTTGGCCATTCCACTAGTGAATGTATCGCCTTGAAGGTTAAAATAAAAAAACTTCATGATTCAAGTGCCATCACTCATTCATTTTTTGATGCACCTACCTCTTCCTTAAATGACAGGTGGTATCGAGGTTTACCTCTATCCTGCATGTTCTAAGTATCTTGCATGGTTCTCCTCCTTGTATGCTAGGGGCATCGATAACTTGTTATGGAGATGTGTGTCCTTCTTAAGGACCCCCTCTTTTCTCTATATCTTTAAAATGAAGTGTCCCTTGAATGGACCCCTTGTTTTCTTGAAGGATTCCTGATGGACCCCCCTTTGAAAGCTTTACTCCTTTAAATTAATTCATTCATTTCTAGCTTGGGGGCAACTTGACTAAACAACGCGTCCCTTGAGTGGACTCCTTTTCTTCTAAAGGGTTTCTGAGGGACCCCTTTGAAAAATTTCCAATCTATTGACAGTCTATGTGACTGCCCACTTATTTTCCCATGTGGCTACTTTCGGACATGTTCTATCTGTGGGTAAACATGTCACTTTGTAGGTGTGCCCGTGAAGCCATTTTTTGACTTGGTGGAGTCCCCTTCCTTTGGTTTCTTCCATGTGAGAGATCTTGGGGATACCTCCCTGCAAATCTGCAAGTTTGTAGGGCACTTTCCTAAGCTTCCTCCATGTGATATATCTTGGGGGTGGCTCCCCTGCAAGTCTTCATGTCTGTAGGTTGCTTTCTTTGGGTTTCCTCCATGCGAGAGATCTTGGGGGATACTTCCCTGTAGGTTTGCGGGTCTATAGGGAACTTTCATGGGTTTCCTTCATGTGAGAGATCTTGAAGGACACCTTCCCTACAGGTTTGCAAGTCTATAGGAAACTTTCCTAGATTCCTCCATGTGAGATATCTTGGGGGACACTTCCTTGCAGATATGTGGGCCTATAAGGAATTTTTCTGGGTATCTATCATATGAGAGATCTTGGACACCTTCCTTGTAGGTCTGCAAGCCTGTGAGGTGCTTACATTCTTAAATTCTCTTCTCTTCTCTTTTGTATATATTGGATTGTAGATCTACATCTTCTTCATCCTAAGTCTATGCCCTTCTTCTCTTGATTTTTGAATTTGTTTATGTGTTATTCCTTAGTTTGGGGATGACGCATAGTACTGAGACAACCTTCCACATCAAGGTCTCTATCACTTTGCTGACTCAAATCCTTTAGCTTTAACATTGTTGTTTGGTGTAGGTTTTTCTTGTCTAATGCATCTATTTTGTAGGTCTTCAGCCTTGGGGCATGCTTCTGTGGTTTGAAGAGTTATTTGCTTCCTCTACTGTATCCTTTTGGCATATGATGTTATTTGTGTTTAGTAAATTTCCTTTAGCATGCATATTAATGCAGATTCATATGCCTGCTAAAGTGGGGGAAAAATGTCTAGTTGTAAAATTACACCCCTTGCAATTTCACATACATTCTTGTATCTGCTTTAGTGTCCACTCCCCTAGCATTTTTATAGGCTCATTTTAGCCCCTGCATCATCCTTTTTCCCTCTCAGGATGCTCCAACACCCCTTTTTAGTAGCTACCCTTATGTGTCAGCTTTGCATCATACTTTGTGCTTTTCTCATCCTCATTATTTCGTAGCATGATGTGTCTGTACATTAGCACATCATGCAAACATTTGCACTTTTCTTCACCTTTTGTCAGTGGTAACGGCCTGGGACACCTTGTAACGGTGGGAGAATATTATTTTCCCTCATTAAAAGCTATCCTTTCAGTTTGTTTTTCTCTCTAACTTCTAGCTCCACTCTTCTGCTTTACTCTAGCTTCATTCTAACTCCTCTACTTCTAGCTTGTCTCTTGCTTCTTGGCTTCTCCCTTTTCCTCTTCCCCCTCTTTCTTGCACATATCACTTGCTTGTTACAACAACTTCAAGTACTTTCAAGCTCTCTTAGCTTCACTCTTATAGCTTCATCTCCCTCATCTCATACTTGTGAGAATATTGGTATTTCTCATATCCCCCCTCTCTTTCATTCTTACTTCACGATATAGGTTCTCCTCCTTGAGCGGGGATGGCTTTTATCACCTCTTTTGTGATATAATTTCTCCTCCTCGAGCAGAGTTTGCTTTTATCACTCACACTTGGTGGTGCAGGTTCTACTCCTAAGCGGGTTTTTCTTTCACCACACACTTTTTCCATTTTGGTTCATCTCTTTCTCTATCTTCTTAGCTGTCTATGGAGGTGGGAACACGAAAATGGGGGTTTGACTGAGGAATACCCCTATACAACCCCAACACTTCTTTTAGATCTTACAGACGTAGGCATTGAAGATATCTACTAGCTGGAGGCTTTATTACTTGGATTTTTGTGAGCATCTTCTTTCCTTTCTTCTCCTTATCTTTGTCATTTCTACTTCACTTCTTTTCATTTCTATCACTTTCTATTACTTTATTGCATTTTGTAAATTTTCAATAATCAGAGTAGAAGTAGTCATTTAGCCCTTTTCTATGATAAACTCACTCTCTGGTCCATATGAGATGCTATCGTACCTCTAAGATACTAGCACGCCACACTTTCATTCATATTCTACACTGACATCCTTTGGTCGAGAGCCTATTAGTCTGTCCAGAAAACCTTTGTGACCTGCTCTTTCAGATTATAAAACTCTTGTCATTGTTCCTTGAGGTATTTTAGGGAAATTCGCCCCGTGAGGCTCTCCGAATGAAGAGAACTTTTGAGTAGTGAATCCCCTTTCTCTATAGATAATATAAACAAAAACTTGCTTCCATGTTTCTGGAAAAAAAATCTTCTTGTTCCTTGTTTGTCTCTAACAAATGGAGGATCACTAGGCTCTATAAATTATACTCTAGCTAATCTAGCATCCCTAGAAGTAGGGTAGGGTTCTCCTTCAACAAGAAAACCTGACACTTCAACAATCCTTTCTTTAGTGGCTATAACTTTTAATCCTTTTACCATTGCCTCACCATTAGAAAATGTTTGTGCAAATTCTAAGGCAATGTTGTTATTGAAACTATTTAGCTTCAGAAAGTAATATATCCAAACACAATTCCTGAATTTAGGCTCACAGAGTGCATCCTATAGGATTACCTGGTGAACTATTGGTTCACTTCTAATTAATTGGTCTCCCATTGTCTCTACTCACACTCTATCAAACACCTCTACAAAGACTTCTTTCCTGCAATCCTTCAGCTGAAAACCCAATTTCTCTTCCACTTCCTGCAATTCTGACCAATACTAACACCAATGTCATATGAGCTCTCAATTTTACCTTTTTAGTGGCATTATGATTCTGACTAAGGTAGTAAAGAATACATAAAGGAGGGTGTTACCTATTTTCACTACAAGTTCAAACAAGTAGAGCTAAATTGAATTCATCATTGAAAGGGACAGAAAATTTCAAATTTTGCTGCTAAAGTATTCATTTTCCGTCATTAAAAATCAGATTACATTTGATTTTCAGTTTTATTATGCAAGTATTGAAACAAAAAATTGGACATTAGCATAATAAATGTTGTTTTATTCATTTTGTTAGAAACTAAAATCCCGCACAAGCCGCGGGAGTAGCTGAATTTGATTATCTTAATCAAATAATGAATACAAAGAGGGATGAAATACTACACTACTGAAGATAATGTAAACATGAGGAGGGAAGCAATTCATCATTTCCTGTGTTGATGAATCATTTCTACTCGATGTCTTCAGTTGTTGTGTCTCCAACCTGTAGCAATTTTGATTCCACACTCCATGAATCTATAAGATTGTGAAAAAATGGTGTTAGATCAATGATAAATTACATCCTACTTCATTCCTACACTACCAACATGAATGTAATATATATCCAGTTAGGCATTCACTAGATGATTAAAATACAAAAGCTGACAATCAAGGAAAACGAAGTTCAATGGAATCTTTCAGCTTTGATTATTTTTACTAACTTGTTTGTTTAAATGTGTAGGAATAGGTTCATTATGTTTGTCATTATTTTCATCAGATATGTGGAGCAAATCGGGCTCCCACAAGGGTTGAGCCTGACATATGAAGAAAACATCCTCTCATTCAACATTCATACATGAGAGTCATCAAATAATTAGATATTCAATTACAGTCATCAAGAAAGGACTTATGTAATAAGAGAAATTCACAAGAGCAACCTTTGATTCATTATGACAAAAACAGATTGAGAAAAACATCCTTTCGCTCATCATTTAAAGGAACAATCAGAAAATGTTTGGAGCATAATCAACTACATGCATTAGCTCAGGTTTAGCTCTATTTTATTCACATTGTATTCACATAAGGTATGGAGCCCCTTTATACTGAAGGGAAAACAAAGCACTCAGGAAAATAAAGTGTTTCTTATAACTTCAAAGAACATACATAGTTCATCAAGTTTGATGTATTTAATCATTTATCAAAGTAAAAAAATGTGCATCATAACAGATTTTATGAATCAAGTATTGTGCTATAGTATAGTCATGCATAAAAGAGATCTCAAACAAGAAAGGTGTAGTCATGATATCATATCTTGTGCCAATGAAATATCAAAAGGTTGCAATCACATAATGATAGGACAATCATGCTAAGTGATAACGATTTCATCAATGATGAGTGTAGTCAAGGCTACCCATAGTCATATAGCTACAACAGTAAGTGAGGATGTAAAGTAGATGAAGAATTTTTAGTTTATACAAACTACTAGTAGAGTTTCTATGATACCTGAAGAATTAAGATTAAAATAAAGTTTACAGTCATCATGACCTCAGCATCAAAACAATGATGATTAGTAGTGGTACATGGGTTTCTCAAACAAACAGATTTCACCATAGGCTAAGGATATATTAATGCTTTTGTATAAATTTGATTGTTGAATTCTTCTTATCCTTATTACCAATGTTTCACATTCACAAAGAATACAGATATAAATAGAGCAGCATTATTTTGCAAATGCAAACTTGTTGTAGAAAATGTTCATTATAGTAATTTTTAGGCTTGAGATCAACAAATAGCAAAGGATCCTCGCAAAAATGGCATCCCATCACGGGGAAGGCAATAGAGGTCTATAGGACAGCAGTATGGCCTGCAATTGATCAAACAACCATTGTTGGCATGATGAAGAAGATATCTCATACAGGAACAATGAGTATTCACCACAACTTTTGAAGCTACAAAAATACAATCTTCAGAACAACAACAGAGATACATAAATGTAAAAAACCATGCTACAGGATCATGTAGTGATCGTATTGTTGCTATAGGGGCAACATATAAAGTCACGAATCTAAAAAAGGAGGTTTTGTTTTGCATCTATGGAGCTGTATCATTTATATGGAGCTATATCATTTATGTCATCTGTTGAGAAAGGTTTTTTATTGGTGATTGAAGGTGCTGACATTTCCACAACCATTTTTGGTTCATCTTCAAATTCTAGTTATAAATTCTCCAAGGATCTTTGTCGGGATACAACATCTAATGTTACAAATGATAGTCTTGATATTGATACATAAGGCATGCTTAGTGATCAATGAAAAATGTGTGAATTCCCATAGCTAAGTGAAGGAATTCCCTCGGCAGCCATGTTTCACAAACTGAGGCCTAGTAAAGAAAAATCAAAGCATACAGAAACAGTTGAGGGTTATACACAAAGAATAAGCAAATATACCAGAGACTTCAGAAAACAATAAACCTATCTTATGGCAGCCTGCATAAGAAAATCTTATCCACAAATGAAGCACCATATAAGACAAAGAGGTCACAGCCATGGAGCAAGATAAGAGAAAAACCCAGAAGTTCAAATAGAAGACCCACAGTATGTAGGAGGACATTAACATGGAGGGTTTGTTTTACTGTATTTTCCAGACATAAAGAAAGGAGTTTCAAATTGCAAGGAGAAAGCAAGTTACAAAAAATAATGCCCACAGTTGTAGAAAATGGAACCCTTAACAAGAAATTTGCAAGTGTTTTTTATGAAGAAACCTTAAAATGTTATCTTCATTCACAAATAATGAAACAAAAGGGTGTTGCTTACACAGATAGATGCTTACCACGCATAGTTGCATTTGGATTTTGCATAGATTTTGCATGAAGGCTACAAGAAGATTTACAAATCCAGTTCGAGGCCTTATTTCCTCTATGGTGGCCTCAAAAGCCTCTTTCATTTCAGCCATTAACAGAAGGAACATACAAGAGGAAAAAAGCATTAGAAGAAATGCATGGTCGTGGCTATAGGAGCCCATAAAAGCCCTCAAGACATAAAAGATGCCAAGTTTGTAACAATTACCATATTTATCCTACAGGATTCAGATGGTAATTATCAGAAAATAGCATAAAAAATGTGATTCGAGCTCCAAAACAACCCTCAAACCTTCAATATTAGTAGACCATGGTAGCGCAGCAAAGGGTTTCCAGACATTGCGTTGTGAAGAATGACTTTTTGCTTAAGATTTTAAATAAAATCATTTCACTTTATGCCATGGTCTTGACTTATTAAGTCAATCGACCTAATAATGAAATAAGGGGCCCATGATTTTTGAGGTCGATTTCAAAGTATTCTTTGACTTTGAAATATTATCCTTGCATGTTTTTTAAGAAAATCAAATATTCAATTAAACATTAAAAGTAATATAATTATTACTTTAATATTTAAACATGTAATAAAGGGTGAGATTATCAATTGTCTAAATATTAAAATAATCATTTGATGATTATCTTCAATATGTAATCAAATGAAGGCCTTCTCAAATCCATGCAAGAATGTAAGTGAAAGCTAACTGGAGGACTTAATCATGCAAGTTATGGAGATTATTGGCACTTTTCTCCAGTTCTAAATCAGTTCACAAAATTTCTTGATCATGTGCATGGAGAGGTGGATTTTTCTAGACACTGAAATTAGTTTGCTTAAGTTTTGGGCCATTTTCACGAGGATTTTCTCTTTTGCTCGTGAAATCATATTGTGGAGATATTTTTGACTTCAAATCCCTTTCAGTGTCATCATCATGCATTCTAGACCCAGTTCGACTTGCAGTTCAGTTGTATACATTGTGACATGGAGTTTTGAGCTATTGGGACTCAGTTATGACTTTGGTGGGCCCTCTTTTCACACTATTTTTTCCTTTGCTTGTGAGAAACATTTTCAAGGTGGTTTTCACTTTTAGTGAACTGCTTCTTCCACCTTCATGCACTTTGGAGTTTCCTCTCATTATATATATTGGAAAAATTTAATCTTTTTCCTCTAGTTCTTGTTTTTCAACCTTTGCATTCTACAAAGTGAATTATCATGTAACCGAGTTTTCAGAATTTAATAGATTATGTAGCAATCTTTATAGGTTATCTTGGAGTATTATTTATAGAGTGTTCCTTCTTTTGTCATTGCAAGTTAAATATTATCCTTCTTAGATTCAGGTGTTTTGTTTTGGGAGTGTTTTGGATGTAGATTTAATGTGTTTGATATCAGAACCTTTAAATTTCTATCAACATTCGTGAATGCATGTACACGAAGAAACAATCTTAGTTGCAGGTCATAAATTGTGTCTCAAATATATCCATATCTTTAAGTTGTGAAAATAATGTTTTCATTCGTGAATAATGAATTATCAAGCCTCTTTATGAATCATTAATGCAGTTAAATTGTTCAATCTAAGTTGTGAAAGTAAGCTTCATGATGAATCAGTTGAGAATTAGTCTGTTTCTTTAAAGTTTATAAGTGTATCACCATAGTTTAGCTCTTTCCAGTTTTGCATTAGATTAAGTCTTTTTCCCTTTTCCCCTCAAAGTTTTAAGTCCATAATCAGAGAATCATATAGGAACCACCCTAGAATCTGTAGGTCTATCTTTTCCATAGGAATACCCATAGCCTAAAGATAGTTCCCATATTTCAACAGATTGTTGAATTTAGTCATTCATGCATTCGGGTGAAATTTGTTTGACAAGGGGTATTATCAAAGAAAATAGTGGCGACTTAATGTCATATCATGCATGCAGAATGCCATTTCAAATTTATCGTCATGTCGGTGCATGAAATATGACTAATGACATGTATGACACAGGTTCACATTTCCCCCCAACCTAAATAAAAACATGTGTCTGCATAGGCTGGAATGGAAGTATGATATAACAAGTCATACTAATAGAATTTTCTATGTGAAATATCCATATTAAAGTACAGTAATCAAACAAATGCATGTAAATTAATTAATATACATTAAACATTATGCACATACCTGAAAAGCTGGAATGTATTGTCTGAAAAGTATGGAAGGAAGTATTAGTCATTAGAAAGGTATGGTTGAGTTGTTAAATGAAGTGATGGTAGAGTGATGTGGAAGAGAGAGATGGGTTGGAGACAAATGGATGAGTAGTTTTATGGATGGAGAAATTAATTCCCACAAAAAGTGGAAATTTTTATTATGGTTGAATGTGTACCTTTGACTAGCTAGAAGGTTGGACACTAGGTTTGCTTCCTTCGATTGCAGGAACTTTAGAGTTCTGGTATTCAATAAATTTTTGCATGAACTCCTATTTTGAGGCAGACTTATGGTATAGCTTGAGACAATGACCATTGACCAGGAGCTTGAACCTGACATGATCAATTTTTGTAAGTTGAACAATACCATTGGGAAATACCTCTACAATCTCATATGGTCCCAATCACCAAGTTTGAAGTTTTCCTAAGTTGTCTTTACACCTGGAATCATAAAGAAGTGCCCAATCACCTAGATGGAACTTCTTTTCTTTGATGTATTTATCATGCCATCTAACTCTCTGGTACTGCACCATCTCAACATGTCAGAGAGTTGATTTCTTCATCTCATCTAAGGAATTTAATTGCATAACCCTTTCCTTTTGTGCCTTAGATATATCTATTCCAATTTCTAGTGTTTTTCAAAGAGTTTTGTGTTCAAAATCTATAGGCATCATTATTTTTTTCCATATAATAGTTCAAAGGGAGTAAAACCAATGGTGGTTTTCCAAGTGGTTCTATAGGCCCAGACAGCTTCTGGCAACCTATTTTCCCAATATTTTATGTGGATTGCTACTATTTTTGTCAGAATATATTCTATTTCCCTATTTATTACCTCAGATTGGCCATTAGCTTGAGGTTGATAGGGTGTGGATTTTCTATGTCTGACATTATGCTCATTCACCAATGTTGTGACAAGAGTGGATGTGAAGTGAGCACCTTGATCTATGACTATTTCTCTAGGAACTCCATAGAGTGAAGATTTCTTGATAGAGGAATTATGTGACTTTATTGTCTCTAGAATGTTTCATGGCTTTGACCTCAACCCATTTAGTAACATAATTAGTACAAACCAAGATGTAATATTTTCCATTTGATGGTGGATCAATTGGGCCTACAAAATCAAGTCCCCATTTATCAAATGGTGAGATAACTACTTGAGGGTATAGAGGCATCTCATTTTATTTAGTCGGTCATCCCATCCTTTGACACCTATCACATTTCCTAGTGTACTTTCCTGCATCCTTATGAAGTGTAGGCCAGTAATACCATGTATTGAGAATCTCCATGGTTGTTCTCTTAGTTGCAGAGTGTCCCCCACAAGGTTCATTATGGAATGCATGTAGTCTATCATAAGTTTCATCCTCTCTTATACATATTCTCATCACATGATCTGGTCTAGTATAGAATAAATAACCTGCCATCCATAAGAATGGAAAAGTTTTTTCAATAAGAACACTTCACTCTTTTGGAGAGAAATGAGGGGGAACTCTTCCTGTGACCAAATAATTGGCTATATATACATACCAAGGTGTGTGCACACTGATGGAGAACAATTTTTCATTAGGAAAGGAGTCATCAATGACTCGAGTGTCCTCTGATGTGGTCAATCTAGATAGAAAATCTGCCACAACATTTTCCTTACCTGGCTTGTCTATAATGGTGATATTAAATTCTTGCATTAACAGCAACCACCCTACTAACCTTCCTATAATTAATGGCTTGTTCATAAGGTATTTTATGGCTACATGGTCTATATGGACAAATATCTAGTATCTTGTGATATAATGTCTTTACTTGTTGAGATCATAAATGGTTTCCAACATCTCCTTCTCTATCACTATGTAGTTAAACTTGGCCCCTCGTAGGTTCTTGCTAACAAAGTAGATTGCATTCTCTATTGCTCCCTCTTTTTTTCCTAGGATAGCCCCTATAGCATAATTAGATGCATCTATGTGAATATGGAAAGGGAGTCCCCAATTAGGGCCTTTAAGCATAGGAGCATGGGTTAATTGTGTTTTAAAATTTGAGAATGCTTTATCACAATCTACTGTCCATTAGAACTCAGCATCTTTAGTTAAAATATTATAAATTGGTCTTGCCTTCTTACTAAAATCTTTTATGAAGCACCTATAGTATCCTTCATGTCCCAGGAAACTTCTAACATATTTTTTCTTGAAAGGAATAGAAAGATTGGTAATTACCTTAATTTTGGCTAAGTCCACTTGAATTCCTTTCTAAGAAATATAATGGCCAAGGTCCTCTCCTTCTTGCATCATCATAAAGCATTTCTCACTATTCAAGGATAGATTATGGTCCTCACATCTCTACAAAACCTTTCTTATGTTTTCTAATGCTTCTACAAAATGAGTACCATAAGTAGTGAAATCATCCATGTAGATCTCCATATAATCATGTGAAATATCTAAGAATGTACTAATAACTACTCTTTGGAAGGTTGCAGGTGCATTGCATAAACCAATGGGAGTACTGAATAGGCATAAGTCCCCCAAGGATAGGTGAAATTTGTCTTGTCCTAATCTTTAGGTGCAATCTAAATTTGATTATAACCACTAAATCCATCTAAGGAAAAATAATACTTGCAAGTGAAACCAATACTTGGTCTATAAAAGGAAGGGGAAAGTGATCCTTTTTGGTGGCAAAGTTTAGTTCTCTATAGTCAACACAAACTCTCCATTTACCTCCATTTTTATGCACAATTACCAAAGGGGACACCCATTGGTTTTCTGAGATAAGTTAGATAAATCTTGCATCCAATAACTTCTATAGTTCTCCTTTCACAATCTCCCTCAATGCAGGGTTGATTCTCCTTTGTGGTTTCCTTACTGGTGTGCAGTCATCTCTAATGTAGATCCTATGAGTATAGAGTTTGGGATCTAATCCTTTCATGTCATGGTAATCCCATTTGTTGTGCAATTTTTGCACACACGCCCCGCTGAAAGCAGGGACCCTCTTTTGCTCTGGTTTTTGATGCTTTAGCCCCTGGATTTTATGGATTTTAATTTCCTTGGCATGTGCTTAATATGTTTATCTTGCTTGCTCAAGTATTTTCCCTAAGTTGCATATTGAAAAACTTAACTTTTGGACGAAATTCGGGTTTTTGCACTAGTTCGGGATTTTTCGGTCCATCTGGATTTTCTCGGATTTCATCCATACTTCGGCAAGTCAGTTTTAACACTGCAGTTCAAAAAAATTTGGTCTTCGCAGAATTCCGCTTGGGCCAGATTTTTTCAAAATTTTGTTGTCCTGTCAAGTTTCTAGATTTCGTCTGGCTGTCTTGTCCACTTCATTGATGCTCTTTGTGAGGGTTGTATTTAGTTGATCTTTGGGAGATTTTCTTGCCATTATGCTTTATCATTGGTGTCCTATTGAGTTTTGAGGTTCAATCTTGTTGTGCTTTGGCGTTTTGTTTGCTCTATGCATTCATGGTCAAAATATAGGATTTCATGCCTAGGGCATCGTCATTGCATCTTAATATGCTTTCAATTGAGCCTGGGATTCAAGGAAGATCTATAGGAGGTTTAGGTTGAATGATTTCCATCAATGAGTTATTTTTCATTTGAGCCTCGGTCCTCAAATTTGTGATCTTCAATCAATTTGAGCGAATTGTGCGAAGGGCTGTGAAATTCGGGTTTTCCCATAGTTTCGGTATTTTTCGGTGCTGGCAGATTTCTCTGGCTTTTCTTGTCCTCTACGTTTTTTTTTCAAAAATCTAGAGTTTTTCCTGCTTCGCAGATTTCCATTCCCTCCGGATTTTCTCAAAATCTCATTGCCCCTTCATTTTCTGGATTTTTTTCTACTATTGATTGTTTTTGCCAGAATCCGCCTGGTCTAGATTTTCCCGAAAATCCCTTCTAGCTTGGATTCTGCGAAGGGGTGAAAATTCTGAACTATGTAGAAATTTGTATTTACAATTTTTCGCGGGATTTCGATATTTGTTTGAATTTTGAATATGTTATTGGTGACGTGTTAATCTTGATCCTCATGATTATTGATGTTGGTTTTTGCTGAGTATAGGCAGGGTTTAACTCGATTGAAGGAGGATTTAAGGAATTTATTAATTCACCTATGGCCGACCTGGAGAGTATTTTCCTGAAGATACCAGATAAATTAAGACAGGGATGAAGGTTCCATTTAATGATCAATTACATTGGGAATTGTGCTTCACATGCATTGGATCGAGTTACATTATAAATCCCAGGCCAACCTAGATGAGTCCCATGCATTTAATGCATATCTTATTTCAATTTTCTCTTGGCCAACCTGTCTAGGGCTATTTTTATTTTTGTAAAATCTATATTGGGCTAACATGTTCTGGGGTTTTCTATAAATATGGAATTTCACCTCATTTGTGGGGGGATTATTAGGAGAAATTGTTGGAGATAGTTCTTAGAAGCAATTAGGGTAGTACAGTAAGAATTAGGGTTAGAAGTTAGTCAATTTCTAAGCAAGTGCTATAACAAAACATTGGAATTGTTGTTGAAATTCAATGATTCAATACAATTGAATACATTGTGATATTTTGATGATCTCTTTTGTGTTGACTTATCTTGCATGGTTCTTATGATTCTATCTTTCAAATTGCTCAAGGTTATTAGATTCAGATTTAGATCTGATTCAATGATGTTTATGGTTTGATATTTGAAGTGTTGCAGCAATCCCTAGTCCATACTTTTTGCAGCTAGCTGATTGTTGGTTGCTCTGCAAAGTTAGCCTGGATCTTATATTCATTGTGCTTAGTTCAATTGTGGAGATTTATTCATTTTAGTTGCAATTGGTTTGTCTTGGATGAATGTTCATGATCTAAAAATATTAATACCTTAGAATATTGCACTGTTTCTATGAGATTGTGGATTTATCTTGGTCAAGTAGGAATTAGTTTATGAGGGATTGGCCCATTTCAAGTATTTCATCACTTGCATTGTTAATCTTACGAGTGGTTAAATTTAGATATCCCTTTGAAACCCTAACCTTTTCATATTTCTTTATTAATTGGATTAGATTTAGGATTAAAGTATCATTACATTGCCAGATCTGATAAATTCAAGATTCAGTCTTTGCTTGTAGTAAGGTCCCTTTGTGATTACCAGCATTTTCACATTTATCACTAAGTTGTATATGCATTGTAGAGACCTAACATTAGAGACCTTGGGTTTATCTCTTGAGGCTTGCTGATAGAGATTTACCTTTCAAAAGAGATAGAATTTCATATTCTATCTAAGTTGTTGTGCAGAAAACATCATCAACACCATTCAAATGCATGTTGATGCAACTTTAATAGGTTTTTCAAAGATAATTTTTTCTCTTGACTAAGCTTGTTATTAATATTCAAATGTTTTCCCTCTGAAACTTGTACTTTTGTGATCAATTCAATCATGGTTGCTTCACTGATTCTTGGCATTTTTAATTCATGTAGTAACAATGTATGAAGCATATTTGTTGCTATAGGAAATTCAAGTGCAAGAGAAGTTCGAAAAAGTATCTGCAATGGACATGTAGAGCTAGATTCATGAGTGGGTGCGTCTTCATGCACTTCACAATGGTTCTAAATTATATGGGATAATATTTCATCTTCTTCCTAAAGCTGCATAAAAGGACTTCTTCCTATCATCATGAGTTGTTCCACTAAATTGACCTCTTCGGACTCTTCTCCAACATGTGGCTAGATGGGGTTGTCCATATCATGGGATGGTTGAAAGGGAGGATAAAGGACAATATTTTTAGTGCTTCTCCCATCAGAAATAGTCATGTCCCCTAACTGACATCCAATGTAAGCATCTGTTGTAGCTAACCACGACCTTCCTAGAATAATGGGATACCCTCCTAATGTAGCTTTAGGGGAAAGGATCATGAAGTTTTTTGGATATTCCCAAGAGTCTAGAGTAACAAGGTCTTCTACTATACCATTTGGTTTGACAGTGGAACTGTCAACAAGCTGTGGGACAGTAGGAGTAAGTGTCAGATTCGTAACATTCAGTTGTTGCAGGATATCCTTAGTCATCACATTGATAGCTACTCCCAAGTCTATTAGAGAATTCTTTACTTGGATTCTATTTATAATGACTCCAACTATAGGACTACTTGGGTTAGTATATTTAGGAACAGTTACTTTCCCAAGCACAATATCTACCAACTACCCCACCACATGAACGATGGTGGGGTCCTTATTTTTCCTTCCTGGCTTTTTGAGACATAATTCCTTAATTGCCTTACTATATATGGGGGCATATTTTATGGCCTAGAACAAAGGTATCTTAACACATATGTTTTTTAACTAATCTAGAATATCAAAGGTTGTCTCTTCCTTTTGTTTAACAACTTCTAACCTTTGGGGAAATGGTGGGTCTGGATGAGACTGCCAAACTAGTTCAAGATTTGTGGGCACACTTGACTAAGCAAGGATATCAGATAAATTTTGATGCTCGTCCTCTTCCAAAGGAAGCTCTATTATAATAGGAGTGGAAAGAGATGAAAAGTGATTCTTGAACACAAATGAATATCACTCACACTCACAACATATTCAAGAAATCAATTGGGATATGCAAAGTAAATTGGTTGCTACTGTGGTTTGTTATTTGGATTGGGTGTGGGTTGATTTGGTAACTGAGTAGGTCTATTTTTGTTATCATTTGATTTAGGAGGAGCCATTATGGTAGGTTGTTGAGGCTATGGAGGTGGCTACATGTAACTAGTTTCCTAGTTTGGCCATTATTGTGCTCCCCTCCATTGGGATGTCTATTTCCAATTTCCTTGAGGTTGATGTCAATTCCCCTAGAATTGTTGCCACTAAGGTGGAGTGTTTTGGTAATTGGGCCAAGTATTTGGAGTGTTTTTCCAAGGCTAATATGGATAGCCTCCAAAGTTTTATTGGTATGGGGGTTTTCATTTATTATGGGATGCATAAGAATTCAAATAAGGTCCACTAAAAGACAATGGGTCTAGTGGCATACCTTGTCTTGGAGTCCATGGCCTTCTTTATGCAATGTAGAAAACCTAATCATCATCACCTTGAATTGGCTTGAATTTTGGTGGAATTTTCTTGTTGTAAATGTTGGCTACCATTTTACATCTACAGTCCTTCTTTTTCTTGCAATGAGGACAATATTCTGCCAACATTGTTTCTGCCTCCTCATGTTTCTTCTTTGCTTGAATTGTATCTAGTTGAGTGGCCATATTATTTATGATATCCTACTTAAAATCTACCAACAAATGAGTGATTTCCATCCTTGAAACTCCATTAGTGGAGGATTTACCCATAGAAGATTGGTAACCTCTTCCTTTCTTTATAGCTGCCCCAGAGTAATTCTGACATATCTTCTTAATATCATCCTAGGGAACTTGGGTGATATCTCCTCCTCCTATCAAGCCCAAAGCATCAATGAAATTTTCATTTAGCCCTCTAAGGAAGAGAAAATTTTGAGACTCTTCATTGACTACATGATGTGGGGATTTCTGCAGAAAAAATATAGTCCTCCAAACTTTCATCCTCGTTTTGCTACATCCTAAAGATATCATCTCCTCTCATATCACTGCCTCTACAATATTCTTTATACTTGTCAAGAAACTTTTCTTTCATATCATCCCAAGTATCTATAGTATTCCTACCTAAGCCCATAAACTATCTTAGTGCAACTTCCTTCAAGGTAGTAGGAAACAATTTAAGCCTATGAGCATCAGTAGTGTAATCATAGCTTCTGATGAGGATATCTAATTCAAACAAGAAAGTGTCAAGGTCCTCTATTACAATCCCATATAATTTAGGAAGAACTGAAGCAGGGATGTTCTTGAGGTTATCAACTTCATTTTGGTGAGTGATAGGGAATGGAAAAGTTGGATGGTTAGGTCTATTTTGGTCAGCCATAATTGCTTGATGTATTATCAAAGTAAATGGATTCTCAATCAGGTTTTGGGAAGCTTGCTCTTCAAAGGAAGTTTCAGAATTGGTCAAAATGGGAAATGCATTAGCGAAAGTAATTTCCTCTCCTTCTTCGTCTCTTGGAAAATTTTGAAACTCATCTATTTGGTTATCAGGATTAGGGTCATTAGGAAGGAATCTCCCTAGAGCATCTCTTCTCCTACCCCTATGCATGTGATATTAACCCAATATCAACCAACTCACACAAAGAATTGGTAAAAAAATAGTAGATCATTACTTTATTCGAATGAAGGGTATGCTAAAAAAACTTTAGAGATACTAAAAACAAGAAAGAAACTAGAAATGACTCTGAAGAACTTCCTAGTTTGACACCATCCCCAGTAACGGTGCCAAAAATGTTGGCCCCCTCTAATGGTTCAATAACTAAGCCCTTAAAGCTATAACTTAGAGATTAGATATCTGCACTAAGTAGTTATCATGCTCATCATGAAGGTCCATTTCATTATCAACCCAGGGACGTGAACTTGAAATGGGTCAGCACTGTCTGTGCACTAGGACTCAATTGTACTCATCCTTATCCTATAACTAGAGAGGAAATGGTACTGAAAGTGAAATGATTGAAAGTAATTAGCATAAGTATTGAGCATAAATCAACTAAACTAAACTGAAATGAATGACAGAAATAGAAGTCTTAGC
Source organism: Sequoia sempervirens (assembly GCA_007258455.2). Taxonomy (NCBI): domain Eukaryota; kingdom Viridiplantae; phylum Streptophyta; class Pinopsida; order Cupressales; family Cupressaceae; genus Sequoia; species Sequoia sempervirens. Next base: position 437,992,849 of record VDFB02105785.1, on the reverse strand, counting down.
AAACAGATAGGAAGTTACTATGTCTGCCTTGGCTATAGGAACAGACACAAAACGAAGTTCCAATGGCTACAGGAACAGATAGCTATTAAGACTATAACTAATTGTTGAACAAAAAAGTAACAACTAAACTGAATGGATGGAATTCTCACCAAGTTGGCCCCCTTGAATGATTCTTCCCAAAACTAACTCAGATGCAACAAATTAAAGTATCATTTTATTCATTGAAAACATTGTTAGATCATAATAGCAACATGATTGTATTCCTTGAAATTGAAAATGAAAGTACAATATCAGAACGTCCAACCTATTGAAGAGGAACATCTTATCATTATTTATAGAAGGAAATATTATAACTCTAACTAACTAGGCAGTCGACTCCAACAGACTTGGAGGATGCCATTTATTGAAAACGTGAAAAAGAGGAAGGAGGTTATGCATGCACAAGATTTAGTCAAACTAGTCTTGCCTCAATGAGGATCCAACATGGAAACACCTCCTAAATCTACTCAACTAATAGACATGGTCATTTAAAGTTAAGTTATAACTTCCACTCAAGCTAAATATTTTCCAACCATTGACCTCTTTAATGTCCATCTCTTTTTTACTACTTCAGCAACCGGCCAGCTGGCATGAACTTCTTCCACCTTGCAAGATTCATTTATATTTTCATCTTAATTTGAACCTACATTATGACATTAGTGTGCACAAGACAATTGTATATCTATAATCACCTTAGAATAACATTCATTCAATCACATTTAAAATTAATATAGATATATCACATAGCAAGTTAATACCATCAAAGGTTACAGGGATAAGTTCATGTCCAAAGTTCATAAGTTTAGGGAAATAACATAGAAATTATTAGTAACCAGGTGCTAAAACCCCATATTAACAATAAAAAACATATGATAAATCCTAACAAAAATGAGTCATTATTTGGACTCATCACTCTCCTCTCCAAATGTATGCTTACAGAGGCGATCATTTAGAGGATGTCAGTTGTTTAATCCTTTCTATAGCATTTTCATGTCAAATCCACACATTCTGATATTAAATGCTTCTTCAAATGATCTCTTCACCATCCCAAAATGGCATTCCATAAATGTGCATATCGAGTCTAGTAGATATGTCTCATGCGGTTCAGCATATCATCATGTTTGGGTGCACTAGCCAAAGTCCTCTGTTAGGCTTGTCCGTCTTAGGGATGGTTGCACACATATGGGTTAGATAGGTTGATGGCCATGAAGGTACTCAACCTCCGTCATCGCTCTCCTATGGGATTGCCCATGTGTCTCCTATGGGATTGCCCATGTGTCTGATCCGACCATTTATGATTCTTCTTCATTGACACATGGGCAAATAATTATAATAAATTTATAACAATTAATTAATTAATTATTAAGTTATAAATTTTATAATTTATTAAATTCATTACCAATAAATTAATTAATTAATTTATTATAATTTTTATACTATTTTATATTAATATATTTATTAATATTATTATTTATTATTGATTTTATTAATTTTATTAATTTTTTTAATATTATAAATTAATTAATTAATAATATTTAATATTTAACCTTCATAAATTATTATAATTTAATATTAATTTAATATAATATTATAATTAATTCTTCATTAATTATAATAAATAATAATTAATTTATTAATTGGGTCGAACTTAGTGTCATTAGGAGGCGACGACATATTCTTGGTTGGCATGGGTGAGGAGGAAGTGGTGATGGTGGGAATTTAAGACTGAAGGGTGGTGAATGGGCTACATTGGATGTTTGTTTGGCTTCTTAAATTTGACTGACTGTTGCAGTCTGGATGATGTGGGGAATGGTGTGATGGGATGGAAGTGTTTGTTTGAGGTTATAAAGTTGTTTGCTCGTGTAAATGAATCATTCTCTCTGATGGAATTAATGGATTCTCCTATCAGTTTGTCATTTGGTAGGAAACTTTGGGCATTTTATGGGCGCATAGGGCATGGACATCTAAAGTCAGTGTTTAAGGTGTGGGATGTGTTCGTTCTTGGAGCGGAGGAATTACTGCTTGGTGAGGAGTTTATGTGTTCATCTGAGCGTTGGAGGACCAATGCCAACATTTTTGCTAGGTTTCTCGCCTCACTATTGGACCTGGAAGTGCCACGAGCTATGGCTCTGCTAATTGTGAAGAAGTTGGTGTGGGAGAATCTCCTGGAGGGTGCCATGGATGTGATAATTGTTGCAGTTCTAGGTGTTGGGGTGTCGCGTCCACGAGACCTATAGAGGACTCTAGTTGCTGGGGAGTGGAGATATATCCGTTTATCATGGATATTGTTGGTGATGAGCTTAGGTGCCACCGAGAGCGGGTGAGATGTGGACTCATATTCTTGAAACATTTCTTGTTTATGGAACCATCAAGTGGGGTGGACTGGCATCATCTCTTCCAGGACTTCCTAATTGCAGACGGTGTGTTGTGGGTCAACTGATGTGCAGGTTTTTTGTGTTAATGTTAAATTTTTTTTGTATAAATCTGTATGGGTTTATGGTGGTTGGGTTTGGGTGGTCTCGATGCAGGGTTGGTGTGTCTGGTTCAATCTATGGAGGGTAGGCCTAGCTTTTGGTGGTATGAGGTTTGAATTCCTAGATAGTTACAGTGTTGAATGTAAACCTTTTTCAGTTGAATTAATATAAAATATTTATGTATCAAAAAAAATTAATTTATTAATAATTATAATATTTATTTATTAATATTTATTTTATAATTATTATAATTATAATTATAATAAATTATTTGATTATAATTTATAATTAAGAATTATAATTATAATAAATTATTTGATTATAATTTATAATTAAGAATTATAATTATAATAAATTATTTGATTATAATTTATAATTAAGAATTATAATTATAATAAATTATTTGATTATAATTTATAATTAAGAATTATAATTATAATAAATTATTTGATTATAATTTATAATTAAGAATTATAATTATAATAAATTATTTTATTATAATTTATAATTAAGAATTATAATTATAATAAATTATTTTATTATAATTTATAATTAAGAATTATAATTATAATATTTAATTAAATATTAATTAAAATTAAATTTAATCTTAATTTAATAATCTATTATTAATATTAAATAATAATAATATTAATATTAATATTAATATTATAATAATAATAATATTAATATTAATATTAATATTATAATAATATTAATATTAATATTATAATAATATTAATATTATAATAATAATATTAATATTATAATAATAATATTAATATTATAATAATAATATTATTAATATTATATATGTAATAATATTAATATTATAATAATAATATTAATATTAATATTATAATAATAATAATATTAATATTATAATAATAATAATATTAATATTATAATAATAATATGTATTAATATTATAATAATAATAATATTAATATTAATATTATAATAATATTAATTATAAAAACTCATATTAATATTATAATATTAATTAATAATAAAATTATTATTATTACTATTTATTTTTTTTGAAAGAGGGTAAAAACTTTATCAATGAACTAGAGCAATACAAAACATAAAGCAGGAAGAAACCCAAAAGGGCCAAGGAACATCCTACAAGAAATCAAGAAGCATTTACGCAACATCTCATATCCTCCATAACCCAACCCTCCAAATCCTGGGCAAGATCCCCTAGTAAACTATCCCAATCATCCACCAACCAAGTCCCATTCTTCTCAGAAGCCCATTTGGCCAACCCATCAAGCACCTTATTCCATTCCTAAGGGATATGAGAGAAGGTGATAGAATCTAGTAATTCTCCAAGACTAGTGATTTGCTTAGCCACCACTGCAAGCTTCCAACTAACATCATCAAACTGTCGTCTATTTATCAAGTCTACCACCACCTAAGAATCTAACTCGTAGATAATCGTTTTCCAGCCTAGGGAATTTTCCCTCTTCAAAGCCAAAATAATTGCCAAGGCCATGTTATTAGAGTACTGGCCCCTATACTCTGAAAAGAACATAACCACCCTAGAGCTATCTCTGCCCACCCCACCAACTCCAGTGTGCCCAGGATTACCCCTTGTGGACCCATTAATGTTGATTTTCAAGACTCCAGAGGGAGGAAACATCCAATGCCCTCCCCTAAAGACCTTCCCTCTAGAACACCTGCTCTACCCAATCTTGGGCCTTCCAGTACCACCAATATAAATCCTAAGATTATGAATCACTCTAGTATCTCCAAGATCCACCAAGATTGACATATCACATTTAGCATACAAAGTCTCCTGCAAAGCCCCAAGAATGTGAGCCCAAACTTGACCCACCAACAACTTCTTATCCAGAAAGATCTTGTGGTTGTGCTCCAACCAAATGTTCCAAATAATCAGACTAGGACCACTAGGCCATGCTATGTGTAGAAATGAATTCTTCACCAGAATGGGCCCAATGTTGTGATTAAGAGAAGAAGGATGCCTGCACTACAAATTCTAGGCCCCCACCAAAAATTCTAAATAGTTCTAGCAAAGGGGCACTAAAAGAAAAGATGAGAAACAATCTCAACCTCTTTTAGACATAGGAAACATAATGAGGGACCTTGCATGCCCCACTTACAGAGGTTATCCCAAGTCAAGCACCTACCATACACCACCAGCCAAGAAAAGAAATTGTATTTTAGCCAAGAGAATTTATTCCAAATATTTTTCCACCGAGGAACCTTAGCATTACCTAAGTCATGTCTATCCAAAACACAATACCCTGAAGTAACACTGTACTTCCCTTTAGGATTCAAACCCCAAGCCAACACATCCCGCTCTGGAAGAGAACAATAGACTCTATCAGCCAAAATGGAGGCCAACTCCCTCCTATCCTCCAAAGATCCACCCAGGGGCCACTCCTACATATCCTTCCACTGGTAAACAATATTCTACCCCATAGCCTAAGAGACTTTGAAATCCATCACTTTGCTCCAACTAGCCTGAACAAAAATCCTACATAAATCCCCCAAGTGAGGATGTGAGGAGAGGATAGGTAGGAAGCCATCCCATGAGTCATGCCAAAAAAGAGCATCAAAACCTCTATTTTAGATCCAAAATAGGCCTTGTTTAACTAGTGTGGATCCCCTCTTGAGATTATCCCAGATCATAGAGCCTTTCCCCAAAAGACTAAATCAAGGAACCTCAACACCATCCACCTCCCCAAGGTACTTGAAGGAAAGGATCCTAGCCCAAGACTAATGCTTGTGTGAACACCATCTCCAGTATAGCTTAGCATCCAAAGCTTTCCCATTCCAATTCACCCTGCATAATCCCAAACCACTATCCTAATTTGGCCGAAATACAATTTCCCACTTAATTAAGCTCCACTTCCTCAAAAGCATAGTACTCAACCAAAGAAACTACCTACAATGCCCCTCAAACTCTTTTATGAAGCTTGAGGGATAAATCATCACAAAGCACCTGTAAATAGGTAGGGCGTGCACCACAAACTTCAATAGAGTGACTCTACCAACCGTAGATAACCATCTATAGGTCCAATGACAAACCAGCCCTAGAACTTTATCAATCACGTCATACCAAAAATGCATGGGAAGTGGTTGTACATCTAGAGGGATACCAAGATAGATAAAGGGAAGCTTCCCCACCTAAAATCTTAAAATCCTGGAAATACATTGTTGGATAAGCATGGGGTATCAAAGATATAAATGTAAGACTTACTTTCATTAATGCTTTGACCTAAGGCAGCCAAGTAACAATCCAAAGTTTTCCAAAAAGCAACTGCTTCATCCACCTTAGCAACACATATCAAAGTCGAATCATCCATAAACTAAAGATGGGTTTGAGGAGGGAGAGAGTTGCTCCATTTCCATCCTTGAATGAGCCCATCCATAACCCGGGACTTAATGAACCTCCCTAAACCTTCAGCCATCAAGATGAACAAATACGGGGATAAGGGATCCCCCTGCTGAAGACCTCTAGAAGCACCAAAAAGATCAAATAACTCCCCATTTATGAGAACAGAGGAGGACATCATCACATAGCTCATGACCCAATCAATCCACTCACTACTGAACCCAAAGGCTCCTAGAATTTTGTTCGAAAAACCCCATTTAACTCTATCATAAGCCTTAGCCATGTCCAAATTTATAAGCATGGCCTTTTCCTTCGAAGAGGCCATGGAATAAATAATCTCAGCCACAATAGCTACTCCATCCAAAAAAATTCTACCCGCAACAAAGCCCCCTTATTCCTCTGAGATCAACTTATCTAGCCATGGATTCAGATGCTCAAAAATTAGCTTTGTAATGATTTTATACACTACATTAAATGAAGCAATTAGTCAAAAAATATCTAGAGAATCAGCACCCTCATATTTTTGGATAAGAGCAAGAAACGTGGAATTCATGGCCCTCAACATTTTCTTATTCCTTAAAGAATCCTGCACAACCTCCAACATATCAAGGTTTATCACTTCCCAAAATTCCTAAAAGAACTCCACCAGAAACCCATCTAGACCAAGAGCCTTCCCTTTTTCCAACTGAAACACCACATCCTCCAACTCCTTCAAAGAAATGGGCTTAAGAAGAGAGGAATTCATATCCATAGTCACCAGAGGGGGAATACAAGCCACGATAGAAACTTCTTCCTCATTTGTAGGTGGGGTAACTTCAGAAAAGAGATCAGAGAAAAAGTGGACTGCCTCACTAGAAATCTCCAAAGAGGAAGAAAGACCAGAACCCTCAAGAGAGTGAAGAGAGGAGATAATGTTACCCTGTCTACGAGCCTTCGCCGAGTTATGAAAGAAGGAAGTATTCCTATCCCCTTCTTGAAGGCAGTCAACATGAGCCTTTTGTTTCCAAAAATTTTCCTCACAAAGCTCCCATTCCTCTAGGTCTTTAACTGCACTATCCTCTAACCTACTCAAATCTGCATCAAGACCCTGATCTCAAACCTGCTTGGTAATAGAATTGAAGTGCTCTTAAGCAACCCTTTTCTTTTGAAACACATTGCCAAGTTGATACTTATTTCAATGTTTTAATTTATACTTCACATATTGAAGCCTCTTCACAAAGGAGTACATAGCCATACCAAAAGCATGTCATCCTTCAGTCCACCATCTAGAAACCAAATCAAGAAGACTCTCCTCCCTGAGCCACATAAGTTGAACTCTAAAATTTTGTATCCTAGAGCCACCATCCAAACTGGTAGAGAATTTAATCAACAAATGGTATGATCCCCACCAATCTAAAATTTTAGAGCTTGACAGCCACTTGTCACCAACCCAAAAAATGGAAACAAGAAACCTGTCTAATATTTTAGCAATGGCTTCATCCCCAAGCCTCCTATTATTCCAATTAAACATGTTGTTCAAAGGTTTGATATCCATAAGCCGAATTCGATTCAAATTCTCCCTAAGAATATCAAAGTAGGAATCCAAACGAGGCACTCCCACCCTTTTATCCTTGAGAGAGGCAATTGCATTGAAGTCACATGCCATAATCCATGGAAGGAAGGGATCCAACGATCTTAGAAATTTGATATGAGACCACAAGAGATTCTTACCAAGGACATCTGTCAGAGCATAAATTTTGGAAAGAAAAACTCTTTCCCCCATCTACAAACTAATCACAACAAGAGAAATGGAGAATCTACAAGAGAACAACCAAATAGGAGAGATCCATCGAGGATCCCAGAAGTAAGAAAGACTTCCAGATCTCCCCTACACACCCACACACTGACATAAACCTCTAATCCAAATCTTACATGCACTCTACATCATACTATCGACAAATAACTTCATCTCCTAGAGGAAAACCAAATTTGGAGAATGAGCATGAACCAAGTCCAGAATAGCCTTTTGTCTAGGGATGTTATTCATACCCCTCACATTTTATGATAGCACAATCATCGCGAAGGGTGAAAGAAGTGAGTATCCAATGTCTTCACCGACCCAAATTCAACCAATGTCTCACCAGCCAACTTAAATTTTTGTTGATCCTTCTTCCTACCCACCTTCTAGGACTTATCAAGAGTATTCTTTTTCAGAGGCTTCTATTGCACACCCAGAATAGGGAAAGAAGCAAAAGCTTTACTCTTGCTAGAATCTCCTAAACTTGAAGCTCTAACAGAACATGCACCAACAACAACAAAGACCAAAGAAGTACTAGCCAACCCACAGGGGTTCCCAAGCCCAACCTCAAGGGAAGGAACAAAATAATCCTTCACTTCCCCAGAAGCCTCCATAGGGCCAAGAACCAAAGACGTAACACCCATAGGCTCAAGATTATGAGTAGTAGAAGGGGGAGTATCCACATGCATGTCAGGAGATATCCTCTCCTCATGAACTAAGTCATCCAACGCATCAAACCTATTAAGCATCCCCTCCTCTTGGCAGCCCCAAAAAGTCCTCTTCTAACCTCAACTTTTATTTTGAGGCCTAACAGACACAAATCCATCTTTAATCAAAGTCACCCCCTGCATGGGACGTTTGCCCTTTTCAGATCCCAAATTTCATGGAGCCATCTTGTTGCTTGAGTTATCTACACTAGGGGCACAAGGAAAATTCCTCTAAAGATGACCATACTCATGGCATAAATGACAGAGTTTCATAATCTAGTAGTTGAGTCCAAGAACTAGACCCCATTGTCAAATCAATAGAGTCAGGCAATGACTGACTCAAATGAATCTCCATACAAACACGTGCATAGGAAAAAATCCACTTCTCTAGAGTCTGTTGAGAGGGACCAATCAGTTTTCCCAGTGACATGGCAATAGCCTACGGTATATCTCTCCTCCAACATTCAAGCAGCAGCCAAGGAAGGTGAACCCAAACTGGGACCTTGGATGGCATCTCTTCTGCCAAATTAAAGCTCATATTCCATGGTTTAATGAATAGTCCAACTTAATTATAAAAGTATGGGCCACCCTCAAAAGCCTTATTTTGATCTAAAATGCATGAAAAATCCACCAAGAAGAAATTATTCGTAGCTAACATAACCTCGAAATCCCCCTCTGGGTTCCATGTCCTTCAAATCCAAGGGTCAAGGAAAGGAAGAGAGACTCTCATCCCCAAAAACTTGCAGATTAAAAAATGCTTGCTATAATATTCAAAATCCTCTACAACCGCTTCCCTTTGAATCACTAGCATCGGGCGCACTTGAGCCCTTTCCAAGAAACCATTAACCTTTTTCATTTTAAATGCACCAATCCTAAACAAGACCACACCAGGAGAAGATAGAGTGGGAACCCTGTCCCCCGCCTCCGTCATAGCATTATCACCCAACACCTCATCCAAAAAATCATTCAAAGCCATGAAAGCCACACCTGACAGCCCTAGCCAAACACCACCACTCACTAAATCCTGGTTGCTTCAAACCCCCACTCCACCAACCATGCAATACAACAAACAACAAACAAACCCCACACTCCATCCCACGTGGCCAAGGAGAGGCCCACACCAGTGAAAGCTTTGGCTCACAAAATGCAGCAGGAAAAGAAAAAGTTTGCAGACAAAAATAAGATATCCCCCCCCAAGACAACAAAGAACCCCACCCCACCACTAAACAAACACAGCGAAGCATGGTCTACGAACAAGCTCGCACATGCATGGACCATTGGCAACATGCACCATAGCCTTACAGGTTGCGGGCATTCACCTGCACACAACACAACATCGCCATCAACAGTCCCACCTTATTATTAATATTATAACTAATTAATAATATAATTTTTATATTAATAATAAATAATAAATAATAATATATTATTATTATTAATTATTATTAATATTATAATATATTTTCAATAATATTTATTTTTATTTATTAGATAAATTAATTAATTTATGTGTTAAATTTATAATAATAATAATATTTCAAATTTATTATTAATTAATATTCACTCAATTTCTTACAAGGCTTGATGTAATACTCTAATAAAACCAAACTGAGTATTATTTTGATTAATTAAATTATTATATTTATTTAATTTAATTTTTAATAATATTTGGTTTATATTTAGATTTTTTTTGGATTTCATTCAATTTTATTATTGATTAATCTTAATTTAATTATTTTTTGTTGTGTTTATAGATTATTTTTCATTTGTAGATAAAGACCACATCAATTTTAGAAAAAGAGGCATCATGAATGTTGTATAATGTATGCTGGAACAAGATAGAGAGGGTGCACAGTAAAGGAATAGAGGGGAGGGTGAAATGGTTTATAAACCATTTATTAGAAAATATAAAAGTTAAAAGACATTGCAAATTGGAGGGAGAGGGAATGAATATTCAGATTGAACATTAGACTATATGAATATGTGTAATTTTTTTTTTCTATTGAATAAAGCATAAGGAATTACAAAGAATAATAAATGCAGTCCCAAAAGATGACTACTAAGAGAGAAAACAAGAGCACTAAAAATTTTTACAATGTCTTAATAGAATAGCTAGTAAGCATCAAGCTTAAGACACCATTGAAAAATAACACTAAAGATTTACACAACTACAACCATGATGCAACGATCTTATGCCACCATTACACTTTGAATCTAAACATGACTTGCAATTGACGAGCACAAAAAATCTCCCCTTCGTGGAGCTGCAAAAATTGGTGTTTGATCTCTTCCAAATGCTTGTTGAAATTTGAATCTTCTGTGAGCCCCCTCTTCAGTTGAGAATAAAGAAAAGTGAGTTGAAACATGATGTCATAGTAAAACTTTAGAATATATGTTTTACGATGCAAAATGTGTTTAGAAAATAGTGTTGAACATCTACTTTTCCATAAATGCAATAAAATACACTGCCTCATAGAATCAACAATTATGTTTTTATGCAGTCTAATATCAAAAATAGCTTCTTTCCAACGTAAAACATGACCAAAAATAGCAGGGAAATGATAAGAAATGTTATTCCATTTTATTTTTGTACAAGGGCAGTCCCAAAAGATATGTTTCAAGTTTTCATTATGCTGATAGAAAGGACATTTGGTTACTTGTAATTATCTTAAATATTTTATTCTATCCCCAACTGGCAGTTTATGGTGCAAAATTTTCCAGGCCAGTATTTGAGCATTAGCCTCCGTCTTGGACTTCCAAATATGCGCACTTAACATTCTCCATTTTCTTTCATTAAACTTACAATTACATTTCCTGTTAAGTCTTGGATGGATTCAATTTCAGACCTGGAAGAAGCTTGAAATATAACTTCTTCAAAGGAAACCATAAGAAAGGGTATTTATCAACCCACAACCAATCCTTGAAAAAGTTGTAGTGTAGAGGAGTGCAAATTTTCATGAGGAGTTCAATAGGGACTAACAATTTCACAAAGGCCATGAAACTTTTATACATGTTATGTAAATTGAAGTTTTGCTTTGAATCATGCCAAGCAGCCCAATCAAGGGTATTAAAATCTCAAATTTCACCAAATTGATTCACCCATTTACTAAATAGATAATGAAATTTCTTAGGGAAGATGACTGCAAGTGGTTTCCCATTATATTGAACTAACTTATTCCACTAGATAGATAAGGTAGAAAAGCTAAAACCATGTTGCAAAGAGTCTTTTTTCCAATTTAGAAACTTGTTGACCTATTCTCAAGCCTTCCATATAGACTGCAATGGAAATGACGCTCTAACTTAAAAGAAAGGAGAAAGTAGAATTTTATCCATCCATCCCACATTTTTCCATTTATTGTTCATCATAGAAAGAGAGATACGATGTCGCACTAAAAATTTCCATTGTTCCTCCCTTGACATAACTCTTATAATCCACCTAACAGCTAAACAAATTCCTTGTGTCTTTGGGTCTACCAAGCCCAATCCCCCTTTGTACTTAGGTTGTAAATAGTGCAGCTAAGAGGATGTCCTAAAACCCAATTAGTCCACAAAAAATTCAGAATGAGCTTATTTAAGTCTTCATAAACCTTTTTGGAAGGCATTCAACGTGATGAATAATAAACATGGGAAGCCAAGAATATCTGGTTTATCACTTGTAATTTGCTAGCTAATGAAAGAAATCTATTTCCCCAATTATAGATTTTATTTTTCAATTTAGTGATAAACCAATTCCACATATCATGAAGAGAAACACCAAAACCGAAAGGAATACCGAGGTATCTTGTAATATGTCCATGTCTAATTTGTTTCCAATCTTTAGGAATCCATTCTGGAGGAGGATCGGATTGAATCATAATAAATTCAGTTTTATGATGAGCCAGTTTAGAACCAGAAACTTCACAATACAAATTTAGAACCTGCATAACATTGCTAATTTTTGTTTTAGAATTTTGAATAAATAGCAAACTGTCACCAACAAAATGAGAGTTTATAACAACTGCATTGTTGGGGATGGAAATTCCTTGAATTAGATTCATTTGATTATACTTTTGCAGTAGATAACCAAGAGCATCAGCAACTAAAACATAAAGAAATGGAGATAAAGGGCATCCCTTCCTAATTGAACGTTGCAAAGGAAACATGCCTAACATAGAATTGTTGATCAACAACTGAGAATTTGCATCATTAAAGAGCATATGCACATACTTACATATTTTGGGACTGAAACCCAGCCATTACAAAATCTTGATAATAAAGCTTCATCACATTCTATCATAAGCCTTATCAAAATCAAGCTTAACTAACAAAGAATTTTGTTTCATTTGTTGAGCCCATTCACTTGTTTCCCAGGCCAATATTAAGTTATCAAGGATAAATCTACCACCCAAGAATCCTGTTTGTTCTAGTCTAACAATCATTTTAGCCACCGATTTGATCCTAGTGGCCAGTGCTTTAGCAATAATTTTATAAGATGTGTTAAGCAATGTAATAGGCCGTCATCCAACAAAAAGGTCTGTATTTTTTCCTTTTGGAAGCAACTTAATTAGACCCTTATTAATATTTGGCCCCAAATACCCTTGATTGATAGCTTCCAAATAAACTAGATAAAAGTCTTCCTTGATATGAGGCCATAAAGCTTGATAAAATTCAATCGATAACCCATCCATTCCTGGACTTTTATTAGAAGCCATAGAGAAAATAGCATGTTCCAAATCTTCCATAGAAAGGTCACGATCAAGAAATTGACTCTAATCTAGGTCCACCTCTCTAGGAATAATTCCTTTTAATATATCTTCTAATACTAGTTGCACATCTTTCCAATGGTGTTCTTCTCTGAAAAGCTTTTCATAGAACTCCTAAAACACGTTTATGATTTCTTCTGAAGTGGTATAAATCCTTCCATTTTCACCGTGTATAGGACCTATATGTTCTTTTTTATTTTTATAGTTCAAATATTTAAAAAATATAGTTCATGTATAGGGCCAAATTACATTGGTTTAAAGAAGGAATATGTGTAAGTTGAGAAAGGTCAATTGAAGACCGAGTGTGAATTTTGTTCCTAGATTCATAGTGTTGAATTTAATTAATAAAATCAATTTTATATTTTTGCAATCCTATATTATATTGACATATTACCATTTGTGAATGAATATAAATTTTAATATTAATTTTTAATATAAATTAATTTTAATTATTAACAATTTTTAATATTAATTAATTAATTAATTTTTAATATTAATTAATTAATTAATTTTTAAGATAAATAAATTAATTAATTTTTAATATAAATTAATTAATTACTAATTATATAATTAAATTATAATGATTAAATTAAAATTTAATAAAAATAATGTGGGTGGTTGGGTGGGCTCCCCCCTCTCTCCTCTCCTCATTGGCATGACAGGGTGGTTTGATGGGTGCCATGATGGCGGAGAGGGAGGACACAGGGGGACAGTGGAGGGGGTGAGTAGGATGGAGTTCACGTGGCCTTGACAACAAATTTTCAACTTCGTTCTCGAGGTTGCCTAAGGCATTATAGCCTGGTGTTCATTCCATATGGATTTTCCTTGGCATGTTTGGAAGGTATTCACTAGCAAAGGTGGTGGTGGCCAAGTACTTGGCATTAAGTGGGCTTATTTGTTTAAGTCAGAAAAATCATGGTTTTTTCTCATTCCTTTGTGGTGCTTGAGCTAGTTGATGGTGGTGTTTGACATGGCTTCCGACTGTGAGTGTGTGGTGGGGATAATGGCAAAGCACTCTTGTTTCATCATTAAGGTCTCAGTAGAATGGGTGGAAAAATTTGGTGCGGATACCCCAATTTCTCTGCAGTCGATGGCTAGACAAGCCTCCTTTAGAGAAATTAGGGACCAATGTTTGAAGTGAATTCTCACGAATGGGGATTCTCTGGTTTTGGTGGTGACAAAAATGATTTTGGGGGTTGGTCATTTGGCCAACAAGGAATATGGAAGAGATAATATTCACATCTCTTCTCAGTTCCTGGCCTCTCTCCTGTACTGTGGGGTGGCTAAGGCCGAGGCTAAATTGTTGTTGGTGAAGATGTTCCACAAGGACCTGGTGGGTGGTGTCGATGATGTGTTGGGATTTGTTGTTGAGGGCAGAGGTGTTCTAAGATCGTGTGACCTTGAAAATATCAAGACTTTGAATGAGTCTATGAAGCTATATCCTTTCCTACTCGACTTGAGCAGCCCGACATTGGTCAAGCACAAATTGGTGATGACGATGGAAATTGAGTACTTGAAGAAGTTCTTTGGTTTGTTGGTTGCGGGTGGCATTGGGTGGGTATAGGAATTTGAAGATTTTTCCAAATTAAAAATTTTTATGTGATAATATTTTTTTCTCTATGGGATAAGGTGTTGGTAGTTAGTAGGGTTTTGTTTTATGGGCATTTAGGTGTTTCCATCTCACGGGATTTATTGGCTTGGCCTGTTCATGGCCATTATGAGGTCTGATGTTGGCCTGGGTTTAGATAGTTCATGGTTGGGGCCGATCCCTCATGGCCATTTTTGGGTTTGAAGTAGGTTTTGTTTGGTGGTCAAACAGTATGCCATAGTTAGTTGGGTCTCTAGTTTTGAATGTTTTTCGGGTTGGTTTTTTGGTGTCGATTGTTGGGTCTAGTTTTTGGCGATGAAAGTTGGGTGGAAGTCTTACCTGCGTAACAGACGGATGTAATTTTTATATATTTAATTCAAATCTCATAACTTGCATATAAATAAAAATAATTAATTAAATTATATCATAATAATAATTGATATAATAATTATATATAAATTAATAATATTATTAAATTAATAAATAATAATAAATAAATAAATTTACTATTAATTAGAAATAATTAATTATTAAATATTATTATTAGATATATTAATATTATAAAAATAATATTAATATAAAATAATATTATATTTGATTTAATTAATTGATGTTATTAATAAAATAATTTTTATTTTAGCTGGGTTAAATTATTAATATTAATTGAATTTATTTAATTAATAAATTAATTTATTTATTAATTATTATATTAATAATTTATTTATTATTTATTATTATGGTTATTATTTATTTATTTATTATTATTGTTGTTTAATTAATTTATTAGTTAATATATTATTAGTTGAAATTAAATTAATTTATTTGTTGAATCAAGAAATTTCCAGTTGCCCATTAATAATCTTCTTAATGGTATAATATTATAATAATTTATTGATTATTATTGAAGATTTATTATAATATATTGAATTTGAGAATATCTCTTAGTTGCACATTGAAATCATGGATTGGAAATTGTATTGCAAATTTTTTTTTGTGTTGTTGAAAATCTCTTATTTGAGAAGAGGTTTGACAATGCTTTTGAGTGTGTGTTCCCTCCTACATCAGGACAAGGGTTGGGGTGTCTAGGGAATCCAACCCCTAGGATTAGCTCCTCCCACCTTGTCTTTTCCCTTTCTATTTATAAGGTTTCCTTCCATATTTTCTTCCCTTGTTTCTTTATCAACATCCTCTTCCATTTTCTCTAATCAAAATCTTGAGTGTTGGCTTCCTTAGAATCATTATAGATAAATATCTCCTTACCACTTTCCTCTTCCTCCTCCAAGGAAGACTCGATAATAATTTTCTTCCTTTTCTATCAACTCATTGTCTACATCTGGCAGTTACTTGGAGTCAAGTTATGTACCATATTAGAGGAAATGAGACATAAGTGTTGTTCATTACATTTGTGAACTTATTCCCATTTTTATCCCAATTGAAACATGCTTTATTGGCCTTTTTCTATGTTTTGAGAGAGTTTGTGAATGGTGAAGAGCTTAGTTCCTTTATTTGATGACTCTTTTTTAGTTTTGAACAATTGATGAGTTGGCTAGTTTCTATTGGGCTACCAATTTATCTTTTGCACATAATTCCAAAGCTAGAGCATCACAATAGGAATTGGTTTTAAACATGATAAGCTGAACCTGCAACTCCTCTTTGACACCACTACGAAACAACTATGAACAATGATTCCTTCAAGTCACATGTATGGTTGGCTATTTTTTCAAACACACTTTCATACTTCTTGACCAAATGTGTCTAGCATTATTTAGTAAGGGCACCCACATAGTATTCATAGGTAATAGGGCCAAAATGGATTAGACCTTCCTTGAAAATTTTCTAACTAGGTGAGAAATTGATGAGTCCAATGTAACCACTAATACTAATAACGGGATTCCCTTTTCACCTAAAATGTTTCAAGAGGATATTTTGATCTTAGGGAATTTGGTAGAATTCAAATATTCATCAAAATTTCCCAACAAATGAAGAATATCTATAGCCTCAGATAAATTTTAAGGGGATGGGGATAGGCACCCTAAATAGGGAAGGGGGAACTTTTTATAGGGGAGGAAGGCTTTCTTATATTTATACCTAAGAGTAGATTCTCCATTTGACTAGAGAAGTGTAAGAGCTTATCTTCTAAGCTTGATTATATGTGATCAAGGCACTCATTGAGAGTTTACATAGTGGGGTTTTTTGTATTTGGTTGGCCCTAAGAATGATAACCTAACACCATAAAGAGGAGTGTAGCAAAAAAATGAGTAAACCAAGTAATATAGAAAGTTTACTAGATTGAAGAGATGAGCACAATGGGACAATCCACCAAATTGGGTAAAAGTTGACCCTAGCCCACAAAGGGTACCTAATATTATATAGAAAATTGATTAGCTCAAGGAGATGAGTGAAATGGGACAATCCACCAAAAAAGGTAAAAAATTGTCCTAGACTTTTTTTTACTTGGGGCTTTTTGAAAATTTGGATCCTCATGGGTGAGAAAGTGGTTAACTTGATTTCTCACTTGGTAGGAAGTAATGTGTTATAGATATTTTTTTTGTGTGACTATGCACTATAAGACTAATATAGAGATTTTCAAGCCATAATACTATTGAAATGTCTATAGATCTAGTTCATAATACTCTTAAAACTAAATATGACCTACCTATAACAAAAATATTAACAATTATAGAACATATGCTTAATACCCAATTTCTAGGAAGAATCTAATACAACTTTAATCAAGGTAGATAGCACATAGGAGGGGATAACAAGGGAAGGAATTTAGGGTGTGTCTAATTTGTGAGTCCATCAATATAATTATTTCATTCATAGATAGTGTTAGCATTAGATTTTAGAAAAATAACTATATAGGGTTAGGAACATACTTGTACCCCTTTTTTTTTTCTAAGGTACAAAGTAACTTCCCAAGACTAACTATTTATCAATATATCACATATTATAGAAAAATAAAAATCACCTAAGGCTAGGCTACAAAAATATTAGTGAGTCTTCTAATATACCCAAACATGGAATCTCATAATCATATACAAAATTTATTTGAGGCCTAAGTATTGGAGCCAAAATATCCTCACTTCATCAAACCCTTTATGGGGGATCCATCTTAGCCAAAAATGGTAGCTCTTTTGAGGATATTTGGAAACCCTTAGCACAAGGTTTCTAGCCTAAAAAATAAAGAAACTACCTGCAAATAAAAAAATCTAGCCACAAGATAGGTACCACCTGCTTTATGATCACCAAGGTCCTACTAGGGCAAGGTGAGAGCATATAGTGGTAAAATTACATGCAAAATGGTCCTAGAAAGATCTATAATATCACTTGTAATGAAACTACAAGAACAATATGCTCAAAATACATAAATACAACAAAAATGAGAGAAACAAAAATAATTTTATTATCTTTGTAGTGCCACTTTGAAATTTTTAGAGTCATTTCTATCTTTTGCAAAACTAACCTGAAAAAAAAGAATACATGACTTGAAAATTTAAGTTGGTCCTCAAAAATATGTGTAGATAAAATTAGTTTAAGTTCATGTTATTTTCCAAATTTTATGATATAATACACCACTTTTACACTATTTATTATACTAAAATAGCCTCATCAAAATGAACCTAAAATGAAGAAGAAAAATGTAGAATATACAATTATTATTATAAATAATTATCTTTTATTATTAAGGGAATATAAGGACATTTAAAATAAAGTTGAGAAGGTTAAAAATTAGTAAATATTAAATACATTTAATAATTAAAAATGAGGAAATAGTTAAATTAACAAGAAAAATTAATTAAAATAAAGTCTAAGAGTAATATTAAATATGATAGAAACAAATAAAAATATAAATAAATAAAAAGTGAATTGACGAAGTTGATGAATTAAAAAACTTAAGAGTAAATTTCATGGAAGAAAAAGTGAATTTTGTATGAAGAAGAAAAGTAAATGGAAAGCTCTAGAACCATTGTTTTTCTTGTCGAGCAAATTCTTTCTTTCATGCTCTCTAAGTTGATAAAAGAAAAAGATAGTCACACAAATTGAATGAGATGGTCTACCATATTTTGTCCAACCATAGCATTGAATAGTAAACCTTGTAAAGCTAAAGGTGAAGGACTAACGATAAAACAAGATCATTCAACTACTTTAAGGGTAGGTTCCCATGCGGTTGCTTAGTTTATTTTGGCAAGTTGTCACTGCTCAACTTCTCAAGGAGAAATTTGTAGAGATGGTCGCCCAATGAATATTTAATTTTGTTGCTTATTTTTTAGAAATCATCTTAAATTTTATTTTTTGAAATGTATAATTTTTCCCAAGAAATTAGTTCCAACAAAATTCCCAAGAAATTTAAAGATTTATCAGTCAAGGAAATACATTGTCGCTATTTTTATTTGGAAATCTATCTTTTAATTTTATCTAAAATTCATAGCTAGATATCATATATTTTAATATTTTTTAAATCAAATTGTATCTTTTATACTCAAATATAATGTTATACAAATTGGAACTATTATTTATACATTTTTTTATGCATAGAACAATTATTCCCAATTACATTGTTTGGTGCCATAACATTATTTTCTATACAAGTAATTTTCTCTTAGAAGTAAGATCTCAATTAGATACCCAAAAAGCATGGCCATCAAAATTAGATACGACACTCTTATTCGTTGCTAGTTCTAACGATGAGGGTGTAAATTTTGTAGATCTCTTCACTATAGGAATAGAACTAATGCACTAAATAGTTCATGCATCCAACTGAAACAAAGTACACACATGCACACCCTTTTCAAAATCCATATATCCTCACACAATATTACACCCTCCACTAAAAATAACTTGCACACCCCACATCATTAAGTTTTCTATCTAATAACAAGTTTTGTGGTAGTAATATGTGTAGAATACCATTGATCTCCTTCACCTATACATTAGATAATTTAATCAAGACTATACCATGAAAAATAATTCATATATAATTATCATCATCAAAATACACTTTCCCTCCATCATATTTTTTCATAATTTAAAAGTCATCTCCTATGGGAGTTCATATGAAAGGGACCTCTAGAGTCTATCATCTACGCACCTTTAGATGCATGTGTTTCTAAGGATAAAACAAAGGCATCTCTACTATCCTCTTGTAAAGATCCATCAAATCCATCATCAACTTATTGTTGGTGTAAATAGGTTTTTTACCTATCTAGTCATTAGTAGGTCATATTTACAAGTTAATTATGCTTAGGTCGTAGTTTGTTTTTCTAGAAGTCTTAGTTGTCTAAATAATATCTTTTCATATCTTATCTAGTTGGATTTTATTTAATTCTTTTATCCTAGTTCAATTAATATTAGTTGAGTTATCACATAAGATTAAGACACTTGTTATATAATCTTGTTTATTCCAATGTCTCACCTTGGTTATATAACCATGTGGTCTCATGTGTACAACATCAAGTTATAACAATACATTGATGAATCATATCATTATAATCTATCATTTTCATCCTTTAATAGAATAACATTATTCTCTCATATTGATCTCTCTTACATGCTTTCATGAATTTCCTAGATCTTGGGTGGCTACAATCTTCAACCAAACCTTACACGGTGTAGAGTATTATATACCAACTCTTACACTTATTAATTTTCTCCTCTTCACAATCTCTTCTTAAGTGCTCAATCTTGCCATATTTCCAACACTTAGTCTTAGACTTTCTAGGATATTTGGGTTTCCCACAAAATTTAGATCTAGGATTTTCTTTATGCTTATCCTTCTTATTCCCTTTCTTCTTCTAGTAACTAATTAGGCCTCTTTAGTATATTCAAAATATTTTCATTACATCTCTAATAATTAAGTGGCCGCTACCTCATTCATTTGAAGCTTTGAACTAGTGATTCCTAATGTCATCACCAACTCATCCCATGAATCTATCAAAGAACATAAAAGTGCCATACAATGATCCTCCTCCATATTCACCCCCAAAAAAGTGAAAATTTGTCATGATCATATTGAATATATTAAAATTCTTATTCATATAACTAATATCATATATTCTTAATGAATGCAACATCTTTCTTAGGAAACTTGTATTAACCAAGGATTTAGCTTGGTATAACTCTCCTAACTTCTTCCAAAGAGTTTGTGAGGTAGGTTCTTTATGTACATTCAACAAATTTGAATCTCCCAAGTAAATTATAATGAGACACTTTTCTTTTCTATCCAATAGATCCCAGTCCTCCAATGTCATTGCAATTTGTTTGAATATAAACACAACATCCCATAGATCTTTTTCTACAATAATATTCTCCATCCTAAGCTTCCACATCTCAAATTTAATGCCAATGATCCTATCCATATCTATCATTGGTGTGCTTTCCATTTTTCTACAACAAGATCTTTTTTATGCTCAAGCTCCCACTCAAATCAATATTAGATTAAGAAATTTTTTCCTTAACACCTAGGCCTTGAGGTAATCAATCTCTAATACCAAATAAATGCAAGAAAAAATTTAGAATACACTTCATACACTAGTCTATCAAAAGAGGATTATGCAAAAATTAAATTAATCATGCATTTAAAAAGGAATCAATATAAAATTAATATACCATAACACAATAATTTATATGGGGAAAACCCATTTGGAAGAAAATATCCACATTACAAAGAAAATAAATGCAGTGTTCAATATTTAACAATTACAATACACTTGTGTTTCAAAAATATCACTATCAAGAGACCTAGATAAATTTTAGCAACATAATAATACCTACAACACTCACTATGAAACCTCCATCTCAAGCACCCAATAAATAGGGAAATAAATTTATGAAACCATAAAATATCAATTAGGAAACCATAAGCTAAAACCGCCCAAAGTTTCACACCCAAATCCCTAGTCTTAATCCAATGCTTGAATCCCAAGATGACTCCACAAGATAAAAATACCATATTCCTTACACTTGTCTCAAGATCATCATAATTCACTCACCAACTTGGATGATTTATTTTGGATCCATTATATTCATTCAAATATGCCTTATAAAATCTCATGAAATCTATAATAAGTTGTTCAACAAGTGTAACTCACTCTCATGGCTCTCCTATGTGTCATACATGCTCTTACATTCCTAATATGGAAGGCCTAACTTCTAGGGGCCATAAATTTTGATCTCTAGTTAAGGTATATTTCAATAATTTTTGGGGGCCAAAATCAACCTATATAGCCTAGAAATTATATTTTTGTGTTCTATAGTCTAAAAATTATATTTTGTATGTTCTTTACATTAAGATGCAAGGTTAATATGCCTTTTATAACATGATAGAGGTAGGTATTATGGGTTTGGAACCATGCACCAAAGAATGGTGGGGTTTTTATAAGTACTATTTCAAATCCTCTACAAATCACTCTACAGAGGTCAACCAAAGGAAACTCAATTCACTATGTTGGTCTTGGAAAGTTTATGAAGCAATATTTTTTAATAGTATATAGTCTTATATTATTTTTATGCCTCATAATCCTATGGTCATGTACTTAACTCTAATTATAATACATTTAATAAAGGAAAAATTATCACACCGATGTTGTGTAGGTTTATTATAATCCTACCCAAGTTTCCTAAAATTGGTTATTTGACACCTTTTAGGAATTCCATGACCCTACCCAATAGAATCACCAAGTATCTCTATACCACTTCTACTATAATTTACTTTTATGTACAATATAATTGAGATATATGTTAGTAGGGGGATTCACTATTAGATCTAGTGTAGCAAGGGTTTTGTGGTTGATACATGTATAAGTGTTTTTAATAAAATTTTTGTATAGGATGAAAAATATTTCATAGGTCATATAGTTTTTTGTCATGAGGCTTCAATGTTTGGGATGAAAATAAAAACTAGGTTTGATTTAGATGTAGGTGTGTGAAAATCCCTTGATTAATATGATAGAAACAATAAGGGGATAATGGAATGTAACCAAAAAATTGGTACATAGTATACTTGGTGAAAATAGAGAGGCATTTTAATCATACTAGTGTTTACAAGGGGTGTCAAAAACATAAATTAGAGGGGTAGAAATGAAATTAGGGTTGTTTATTGGTACCCTGTGAATGCATGTGAAATTTCATTAATTTATTAAGTGAATCCCTTAGGATCTAGATATATGCATGAGGGTAGCTAATAAATACTAGTTAAAGATTACAATATATAGTATAAAGAGGATGCACAAAAACTAATAAGAATCAATTTTATAGAAGTTAGTGATATGAAAAATTTTCAAACAAGATTCTAGGTAACCCAATAGCTTCAGAGTTTTAGCCCTATATTTACTATTTTATTGTGAATATCATTAAGAAAAAACAACAGATCGATTAGGGAGATTAATTAGTAACCACATTCACAACTAGCCATTGGAAGTAAGAAAATAAAAATTATTCTATATTACCGCTTACCTTGACTACTATCTCACTAGAAGAACACTCTTTCATAGCATAGTGAGGTTAGGATCATGGGCTCCACTCAAAAGAAGGTCTATTTATTATACCCATAACTTGAATGAAAGGAAAGCATGAGAAATTTTACCTATGATCTACATAGATACTTTCCTTTTCTGCATAAATAGGATGTTTTAAAATGACCTCAATAAGTGCCTTTCAACAAAATATGCAATAACAATCACATAATGAGGTAATTGTTTTATCTTGTTTATAACTTTCACTTACATCAAAGTTATAGGTTCGCTAGAGTTCCTTATAATATTTATAAATATGTCAATGATAAATGAGTTCCCATGAAAATTTAAAGGTAATTATTCAAATTTCAAAAACTCTAAGTCAAGAATTTATTTCCTTCTCTCAATTGGTGAATTCACTTGCTCATCACTTGCTAATTCTAGCATGTAGATACAAAAATAACAAGGCTGACCATACATCCTTTTGAGATGAGACTTCCCTTCAATCCCAATGGATTCATAGAGAACATATTGGGGACTACCTTCTTGGAATATGAAGTCAATTTTATTGTTATTCTAGTAATGATGAATAGTCAACATTGAGTTCCTAAGTAATTTTTTGTAATTTTGACAAGTGTTTGGCATGTAGTTGCATGAATCACACTTTCCTTTTTTGGAAAGTTTTCTTCAAAAATGACTCTACAACTTGGATTTCATATCCTTTGTGAATTCATTCTTTTTGTACAGTTTTGATGATTGTTGTATAAATTGATTTTTTCCAAATTAATAAAATACTAAAGATCTTTTCTTGTGGTTTTTTCCTAGTATAATTTTACCAAGTTTTTCATGTAAATTTGTGTTTATTTGTGCATATAGTTTTTCTTTTTTTATTATGCACTATGAATTTTCTCACAATTGGTATCAAAGCAAGGTTTTTATGTAAAAATTGTGCTTTTTTAGAAGTAAACAATGACAAGAAGCAAAACTTTACCAAATTTGAGGTGCAAAATTTTTATGTTTCCAATTTCACTCTATGAAAGATAAATATTCAAGATTTATTGGTGAAGGATGGATGTGCCTTGGCTCTCAAAGTAGTAGCATCAAAACCTACTACCATGACCCAAGTGGATTGGGATGAAAGAATAGCATGGATAGAGAAATTGTATAATTATCTCTAGTAGATTCAATTCTATTCAATGTTGTAGAGGAGAAAAATGCACATGACTTGTGGACTAAGCTCAAAAATTTGTATGAGATGAATTCATTGGAAAATAAAATTATGTTATGCCCACAATTGTATAATTTGAGGATGTGTAAAAATTTGTTAGTCACATATCATCTTAACAATTTCAAGACATTGATAAGCAAGTTGGCTTAAATAGGGGTGAAAATCAAAGAAGAGGGCAAGGTAGTAATATTATTGTGCTCATTTCTTGAAACTTGGGATCAAGCAGTTATGGCTCTTGGTAACTCAGCACCAAGTGGGAAACTGATCTTTGTTCAGTTGTGGTGGCCATAGTAATTTTTGAATATTCAAGGTGAAATACATCTCAATAATATTCTTCCAATGAATTCCTAATTGCAAGAGGCAGAACTCAAGAAAGAGGAAATACTAAGTGTGGAAAAAATAGATCCAAATCCAAGGGGAAAAAAAGAGTATGATGTTGGAACTATGGAAAAAATAGACATTTCAAAAAGGATTGTAGGTTGTCAAAAGCAAGAAAATAAATCCTAGCTCATAGACATCTGAGGCAAACACAATAGAAGTTCAAACGTTGTTGGAAGATAGAGAGGTATTAACTACTAACTTGAAAATTTCTTTACTTCATGTTTGGATTCTTGATTGTTGTGCCTCTTTTCACATGAATCCACACAAAAAGTGGTTTCCTTCTTATCAATCATGTGATGGAGGTATGGTTTATATGGGAAATGACAACCCTTGTCAAGTTGTTGGTGAAGGTGAGGTAAGAATCAAGATGTTTGATGGAGTGGTAAGGACTATTCAAAATGTCAAACATGTACTAGGATAAAAGAAAAATCTGCTATCACTTGGTTTTTTTTATGAACAATGTTATTGATTCAATGGATAAAATAGTTGTCTCAAGGTAAAAAAGGGAGTTTTGGTTATGCTAAAAGGAGGAAAATTTGGAAATCTCTATAGACGAGTTGTCGAAACTGGCAATGGAGAGGTTGTAGTGATGTCTAATGTAGAAATAGACTCAATATCAACTTGGCATCAATGGCTAGGACATATGAATGATTATGGTATCAAGGTAGTACTATAGAAATCTTCTCCTAGGTACCAAATCTAGAGATTTAAATTTTTGTGAATATTGTTTGTTTGGAAAACAAAACAAATCGAGTTTTTCAAGAATTACTACTAGAAGCAAAGAATTTATAGAGTTAATTCATTCAAATACTTGGCAAGCTCCTTCATATTTTATCTTTTATAGATGATTATTCTCATAAGGTGTGTATTTATCTTCTTGATAATAAGTCTAATGTATTTTCTTAATTTAAGAAGTTTAAAGCTTTGGTAGAGAATCAAAAGGGTAAGACTATAAAATGTCTGACAAAAGATAACAGAGGTGAAGTATTTTCAAGAGAGTTTAACCAAATTTGTAGTGAGCATGGAATCTCAAGGAAATTGATGGTTGCTAGGACACCACAACAAAATGATTTTTTGAATTTATGAACCATACAATAATGGAGTGAGCTAGATGTATATTGAGCATTGCCAGTTTAGAGAAGAAAATTTGGGTTGAGACCATTCTATAGCCTATTTCTTGATCAATAGATCACCCACTATAGCTCTAGATAATAAAATTCATGAAGAAGTATGGACAAGTAAACATGTTGATTATTCTTTTCGTGTTTTTGGTTTAGATTCTTATGCATTTATTCCTAAAGAATAGAAATAAGTCAAACATGAAGTACACAAAATGTATTTTTCTTGGCTATGTGGATGGTACAAATGGTTATAGGTTGTGGGATACTATCACCCACAAGGTTATTGTTAGTTGAGATGTTTATTTTAATAAATAAATAAATGCAAAGAGGTAAAGAACAACAAAGTACAAAAGTTATTCTAGTTGAGGTGAAAAATTATGATCATAGTCTATAAGTACTAGATGAAAATTAGCAAGATGAATAGCAACCAAATGAGCCACATGGTGATATATTACCCCTTGTATGAAGATCCAGTAGAGTATCCAAACCACCTAAAAGGTACTCACCTACTTGTAATTTTTCTTATGCATTACTAAATGATGTTGGTGAACCTAGTTCATATCAAGAGGCTTGTGAAGTTGAATATGGAAGCAAGTGGAGAGTTACCATGGAAGATGAGATGGAAGCTCTAATAGAAGAACAAGACATGGGAGTTTGTGCTATTGCCTAAGGGGTGAAAATATATTGGGAACTAGTAGGTCTTCAAATTGAAAAGGGAAATAAATGATAATTTGGAGAGTTATAAAGCTCAAATGATGGCTAAGTGGTATGCACAAAATTTTGGTATTCATTTTGATAAAAAAAACACCTATTGTATAGTTAAGTATTGATAGTTTTGTTTTAGCTCTTGTTTTTAGCCTTTATTTGGAGTTAGAATGGTTAGATGTTAAAACAACCTTCCTACATGGTAATCTCTCATAGGATATTTATATGCCACAACCAAAAGGTTTTGAGGAAAGACACTGGGGCAATCTTGTTTGCAGGTTGAGAAAATCATTCTATGGTTTGAAATAGGTGCCAAGTTGTTGGTATAAGCAGTTTGATTCCTTCATGATGAGTTTGGGTTTTAGCATATGTGAGGTTGATCATTATACCTACTTTCAAAGGTATGATGATGAAAATTTCATTATTTTTCTTTTGTATGTTGATGCAATGTTGGTAGTAGGTTCTAACATGTAAAATCATCCATTTGAAATATCATCTTGCTAGGGAGTTTAAGATGGACATAGGTAGTGAAAATAAAATTCTTAGTATGAGGATACTCGAAGATAGAAACAATATAAAAATATAGTTGTCACAAAAATAAATGTGGAGAAGGTTCTATAATGCTTCAATATGTAGAATGCACAATTAGTTAATACTCCATTTTCTATTCATATTAAATTATCTCCAAAATAATGTCCTAGAAAAAAAGTGGAAAAGACACAAATATCTCATGTATTGTGATGAGCTCGAAATATGCTTATAATTTGAATATTATGATGTATTTTTAATACCCTTACTCTTATTGTTGATGGTTGTTTTAACTCTTTGATTAAAGGATTTTTATCTAAAATCGGGCAGTATCTTGTAGTAACACATTCCTATATTCCTGCAGTTTAACATCTCTGTGTCTGTATTAATTACCCTATTTGACCTCCTGAATGACTGATATAATGCATGTGGTTTTTGGATAATGAAATGGATTTAATATGTGATTAATGAATGTGTATCGTGTTATTTTCCACGCGTGCTTTCTTTCACTTTTTTCACCATGTGTATCGCAGGTTGTGGAAGGAAGCATGAATGAGTCAAAGCGCAATAGATCTCAACCTTGCAGTAAAGTCCATTTCCAGCACGGCATCGAGGAAGTTGTTCCAACAAAGACTCTCTGACCGGGTTGTTGGGAAGAAATCTAAATGATCATTAATATAGGAAGAGTGGAATACTAAATTCTCTCTAAATCGTGTTGAACAGATATGCCTTCATTTATGAGAAGTTTGTTCCTCGGTTTCAGGATGCATTTATGTCCACGTCTTTCTCTATTAGAGTTAGGTAGTTAGTTTATTTTCTAATATAAATAAGTGTTCCTCCTGCTTGAGTGAGCATCATAGTGTGGTACAGTTAGTATTATAATGAGAAACAGTATTTTGTGTTAGTTTTCTTACAAGTAGAACAATCAATGTATATGATTCCAAGTTTATGAATAAAAGCTGATGAAGTTTTGAGTTCAATTTTTGCATAAATTAGTTGATGCTTGCTAAGGGGGCCCACTTAGTGAGTATCTATAGTTAGTTATTTATCTTCTATCGATTATAAGTTAGATTTCATTCTTGAAGGTTTTAGTGCAAACTCAGTATTATATTGTTCCTACAACATTAGGAATCCATCCCTATGTTTGTTCCTGCAGCATAAGGCCAGTTCATAGTTTGTTTCTTAGTAATAGTTGTCATGATTTCTGATTTGATTAAGTTATGCTTAAGTTAAGAAGACTTTACATTGCATTCCTATAGCATCAGTAGAATTCCTTCCAAGCATTTATTTTTGGTAAATTGTGACTGAAACTAGTTCTTATTGCACATACAGTGCCGCTCCATTTCAAGTATACGTTCTCTAGTTTGACAATGTAAATGAACGACCATAAGAAGATGTTAGTCACCTACTAGAATGTCCAATTCCCAGGTTATGATTTGTCATGAATTTTATATCCTTTTGTGGAATCGACCATTTTTGGCATCGTTGCCAGGGACGGTGTCAAGCTAAGAACCTGTCATAGTCATTGTTAGCAGTAGTTTAGTGTGTTTATTCAAGAATTTTCAAATTCCTTCAATTTACAGTTAATTCTATTGCATGCATAGAAGAGAAGCTCTGGGAAGATTCCTCCCTAACCTTCCATTCATTGATAACAATTCTAAACTAGCTTATAATCTATTTGAGGAAGGAGGAGACCAAGATATCAATCCATTTGTTGAAAACCTATTTGCTGAATTTCCATTTGACCCAGCTGACGAAGAACCTCAAGAAAATCCATTTGCTTTGATACTCCATCAAGAAAATATGGCACGTAATCTACCTAATCAACCTCCTTCTTTCGAATTCCCCATCATTGCTCAGCATGACAGTGATAACCTTTAAAATATTCCTTCTTCATTACTTCCCAAGTTCTATGGACTAGTTACAAAGGACCCAGACACTGTCTTATTTGAGTTTGACATCCTCTGTCACAGCTATGATTACACTTCAGATGCTCACAAGTTGAAGTTGTTTCTTGCTACTTTGAAGGAGAGAGCTCTTAGATGGTTTATGAGTTTGGGAAGGGGTGTTGTTGATAGTTGGGCAGCTATGCAAACAATTTTTTTTGAGAAATACAAGGAATATTGTAAGAGTGGTAGTAAGGGTGACGATATATTCAGAATTCAACAAAAGGAGGATGAAATCCTAGAAAACTATATCTCAAGATTCTTGTTTTCCCTGAAAAAGAATTCAGACCATACTCTCAATGAAGAATCTCATAAACTAATTTTTCTAAGGGGAATCAATGACACCTGTATAGATGCCCTGGATTTGATGGGAGGAGATATAACCCAAGTGCCTTGGGATGATATCAAGAAAATATGTCGCAACTACTCTCGAGCAATTGTTAAGAAAGGTAGAGGTCATCAAGCCACAGTGGAAAAGTCTTCTACTAATGGAGTTTCATGGATGGAGATCATACATTTGCTATCTGATTTCAAGCAGGATATCATAAACAGCATGGCTACATAGTTGGATACTATTCAAGCTCAGAAAAAACATGAAGAAGTTGAAACAATCTTGGTTGAGTTTTGTCCACATTGCAGATAGAAGAAAAGTGACTGCATATGTAAGATGGTGGCTAACCTAGAGGCTAAGCAATTACCTACTAATTTTAAGATAGTAGAGGGTGATGATGACCAAGTATTCTTCGTTGCACAAAGGTGACCATGGGCTCAAAGACAAGGTATTCCTCAAGACCCTTTGACTTTTGGTAATTCTTATTCTAATTACAATAACTAATGGCAGCCTACATATGGCCCATCACCACCTTGGAATACTTCTCAACCACACTGGCCTAACTATCAGATTCCTCAATGGCAATCTCCTCAAGGAGGTTGGTAGTAGCCACAAGGACAATGGACTCCACCCAAAGGTAATTGGCAATAGAATCCTCAATGGAGAGTTTCTCAGCAATGGCAGAACCAATCCCCTGGATCCCTGCAGCTTCAGCAGCCGCAACCTCTGGCCGTCATGCCACCTCCTGCAGCACCTATAGCAAATACTGGCCCTCCAAAATAAATGCCTATGCCTGCTCAACCATTTCCAAATCCTAATAATAAGCAGTAGCAGCAACAGCAGCCTATGTATTTTGCAGAAGCCAATCAGTATCCAACTTATGCCCTGAATATTAATGATATCCATCTCAGGTCTAGAACCACTCTCCCTACTCCACAGCCGCCTATAATTACAGAGATTCTAGACTCTACCTCTGAACAACCTACTGATCCTGCAAAACATATACCTGTATCAAATATTGTCTCTAAGGAGTCTGTCCTGCAGCATCAGGCCAAAACGCCTTTTCCTTAGAGATTGCAAATTACTACATCCAAGTCTATGGAAGATCCTACCTTTGATATTTTGGATCAGATAAAGAATGTACACATTCAAATTCCCCTTTTTCAAGCCATTAAAGATGTCCCAATTTATAGAAAAGTCATTAAGGAGGCACGTTTAAAGAAACTAGGAAGAAAGAAAAAAGATCCCCAAACTATCCATGTTCTAAGATAGTTGGTAGATATTATGTTAGGGAAGGTAGTCATTCCAAAATATATTGACCTTGGGAGTCCTGTGGTAAAAATAAATATTAATGGTCAGATAGTAAAGAATGTTTTGATTGACCTTGGTGTAGCCATCAATATAATGACCAAGCATACTATGGAGTATTTGAATATCCTAACCATTCGGTCTACACCTACCATCCTACCGCTTGCTGATAGTTCCACAATAACACCTGATGGAGTGGTAGAAGATGTCATTGTCATCCTTGAGTCTTGGGAATACCCAGCAGATTTCACCATATTGTCGACTAAGGAAAATTTGGAAGGATATCATATCATCCTAGGTAGACCATGGTTAGCCACAGCTGATGCTTTTATAGGATGTCATTCAGGAGACATGACAATTTCTGATGGTTAGTCAAGAAAGAAATTGGCTTTATACCCACCTGCTCAGCCTCAGCTAGACTTGTCTCAACCAATTTGGCCAGATTTAAGAGAGGAAACTGAAGAAATCAATTCATTAGATTAGCTAATGATGCTGCAAACTAATTCATTTTCCCAACTTCAGAGTGAGGATGGCCTGCTTTTACACTTTTTGCAATCCAACTCTGATATGATAGCCCATCTGTTCCAGATAGTTGTCTTCAGCAATGTTTCCTGTAGCAACTAAATCCTGAGAGTCTGCCACCTAAATTTCCTGCAGTTTATCACAATTTGCTTCCACATGAAATATAGACACCACCTTTATTAGCAACCTCCATGAATAATCTTACCAAGCAAGTAGAAGTGTCTCCAGGCCGCTATCTGAACATCAATAATAAGCTGCCTCAATCTCAGCAAACTGCCCTAGTCACAATGTTGCAAGATCAACACATAGCTTTTGTATGGGACTATGGGGATATGAAGGGAATAGATCCTCAACTCTGTACTCATAGGATCTACATTAAGGAAGATTGTTCACCTATTAGGCAGCCTCAAAGAAGGATAAACCCAACACTCAGGGAAATAGTTAAAAAAGAGTTCCAAAAATTGCTTGATGTTGGCTTTATCTACCCCATTTCAGACAGTCAATGGGTATCTTCATTGGTGATTGTTCCTAAAAAGGTGGAAAATGGAGAGTTTGTGTAGACTACAGGGAGCTAAACACAGCAACTAAAAAGGATCACTTTCCACTACCGTTTGTTGAACAAGTGCTAGACTCATTGTCTAGTAAAAAGTATTTCTCCTTTTTGGATGGATAGAGTGGATATAATCAAATTAGAATTGCCCTTGAGGATCAATACAAAACAACTTTTACCAGTACATGGGGAACTTTTGCCTACTCTGTCTTACCTTTTGGCCTATGTAATGCACCTGCAACATTTCAAAGGGTAGTGATCAGTATTTTTGCTGACATTTCTCATGATTCTATGGAGATCTACATGGATGACTTCACCACTTATGGAGTTACTTATGAAGAAGCATTAAAAAATTTGGAGAAAGTGTTGAAAAGATGTAAGGAGCAAAATTTATCTTTGAATAGTGAGAAGTGTTTTATGATGATGCAAGAGGGAATTGTTTTAGGCCATCATATCTCTCAAGCAAGAATTCAAGTTGATCCTACAAAAATCGAAGTCATTCTAACTTTGCAAACACCTATGAAACAAAAGGATGTTAGAAGCTTCCTAGGACATGTTGAATATTATAGAAGATTTATCAAAGATTTCAGCAAAATAGCCAGTCCATTATATGCCTTATTGACTAAGGATTCTGAATTTAAATGGACTGAGGCCTGTGACAAATATTTCCTGCAGCTTAAGAACTTACTTACTCAGGCACCTATTCTTCAAGGACCTAAGTGGAGTCTTCCCTTTCATATACACACAGATGCTTTTGATTATGCCATAGGGGTAGTTTTAGGACAGAAAGAGAATTCCATAGAGCATGTCATATATTTCATTAGCAAAAACCTTCAAGGCCCTGAATTAAACTATACTGTCACAGAGAAAGAATTGCTAGCAGTTGTGTATGCCCTGAACAAGTTTCGATATTATGTCACTGTTACCAAATATTTGTCCATAAAGATCATGCAGCAATAAGGTACCTCATGAATAAGCCTGCCATATCTACAGATTAGCAAGATGGCTCCTATTGTTGTAGGAATTTGATATCACAGTTATTAATAAACCAGTTCGGGCTAATGTGGTGGCTAATTTCTTGTCAAGACTTCAAATAACTACACCTGCCACCCCTGAGGTAATTGATGATAGCTTTCCCGATGAACATTTATTTTCTATTGCTGCTCAAACTCCATGGTATGCAGATATTGCAAATTATTTAGCAGCCAACAAGATCCCATCCCACTTCTCACCAAAGGAAAGGCAATTGTTGGTAGAGAAAAGTTTTAACTTTTCATGGATTGCAGAATGTTTATTTTACACAGGACCTGACCAAGTCATGAAAAGGTGTGTTAGGGAAGATGAGACCTATGACATTTTCCATGCCTATCATGATGAGCCATGTGGTGGGCACTTTTCCACCAAGAGAACATCTATGAAAGTGTTTGCTATATAATACTATTGGCCCACACTACACAAAGATGCTGCAGCCTACACCCGAAAATGTGACAGATGTCAACGCATGGGGATACCAACAAGGTCTGATGAAATGCCCCTGTATCTTCAAGTGGTATTCAATCCCTTTGACAAGTGGGGCATGGATTTTGTTGGGCCTATTGATCCTCCATCCAATGGGAAATCATACATTTTGGTTTGCACTAATTATGTAACCAAGTGGGTGGAAGTGGAAGCAATGACACATGCTTGTGACAATAAAGTTGTTGAGTTCTTGTATAAGCATATTTTTACTCGGTTTGGAGTTCCAAGGGAACTTATTACTGATCAAGGAGCTTAATTTACATCAAACTTAATCACTGCATTGATGAATGATTACAAGATCAAGCATAGAAAGTATAGCCCCTATCACTTTCAAGCCAATGGTCAGGCAGAGGTTACTAATAGAGAAATTGAGGCAATCCTTACTAAGACAGTACAATTACACAAGAAGGATTGGAGCAGTCACTTTCTTGAAGCAGTCTGGGCCTATAGGACAACATGGAAAACAACTACAGGGTTCACTCCTTTTGAGTTACTCTATGGAAAAATTGTTATGTTGCCAATAGAGTTTGAGCATGAGACTTTAAGGACTACTCTCCAGCTTAACATTGATATTTCAGAAGCCCAAAAGGAATGTCCCCTGCAACTGAATGCATTGGATGAGATAAGGAAAGTTGTCCTGCAGCATACTGAAGCTATCCAGCAGCAAAGAAAAAAATGGCATGACCACAATATCAGAACTAAGCAATTCTCTGCCGGTGATTGGGCACTGCTCTATGACTCCAGGTGCAAGGAAAATCAAGGTAAACTCACCACAAGATGGCTTGGTCCTTATGAAATAGAAAATGTGTTTGATAATGGTTCAGTTCAATTAGCTACAATAGATCATGTCTAATTCAAGCTACTAGTTAATGGACACCATCTTAGGTTGTATCATAAGCCAGTGTCCAAAGAAGAATTTATGAGGTAGTTTGTTTTGGATGTGGCCACTGATTTTCCTGCAGCAAAAGGCTTTGGCCTTTCTCCTGCAACATCTCTTTAAAATTCTATGTTGCATGCCCATAATAAAGGTTTCCTTTTTAAGGAAGCCACTTTCTCCATTTTTCATCCATCACCACCATTCATTCCCTCTTCTTCCATTTCACCCATCCATGTCATCCATCCTCCCGTACCGCCCTTATTTATGGTTTCAATTCTAGTCGTCATTTCATGTTGGGTTGTGATCTTTCCTAGCATGTACGAGCACTTATTACAAGGTACACGATATCTTTTAGTATCACATTGTTTATTTATTTCATTTATTCATTAATTGCTATATACATATCAGTCATCATTGCTTGTTATTCGCCTATCCTTTCGCACATGTGTGGACACATGCCAAATTTTTAGTAGGGGGTGGGGATAATCTATTTCAACTTTTTCTTATGCCGTTGTCACAACTGTTAAGGCATTTTTATTTTCTTGTACTTACCAAGTACGACTGCATGTTTCCATCCTAAACAACAATTAACTGCTTGATTTGAGTCGTTTTTAATAATCATTTCATGCAATTATCCTTTGTGTCATTCTTGGAAAAGTAAAGAAAAGTGACAGCAGGGCAGAAAGAAGCAGGGTAAAAGAAGTTTTTTGAATGTTCAAAAGAAGTTTGAGTTTCAAGAATCTCAGCAGAGATAATTTGTGAATATGGGTGGCCAGTTAGTAAGACATGATCCTGCAGCTCATGAACCCTTGACACAAAATCCTCAAGTAGTTCAGGCATTCAGCAATTGCGGTTGGCTAAATTATTTTCTGAGGATAGATTCCTATAATGAGGAAGTTGCGGGTGAGTTTTTGAGAACTCTTTCAGAGGGAGAAGCTACAATGTGGGGTTTGACAGTAGCCATTTCAGAAAAGTGGATTGTAGAAGTAACTGGGCTTCTGGCGGTAGGAGAAAATTTTCCTTCGGGGAGAGATGTTGTCTCTACTAGGGCAGAATTCACAATACCAACAGATGGACCCTTGGAGGTTTCCAAACAAAGATACAAATGGGTGTCACTACATCCTCCATACTCAGAATATGCCACCTTCATAATCAGGTATTTGACTTGTGAGGGATGTTTTTCCTATTTGCATTCCTATCATTTTAAACTATTGAGTCATATGAGGCATGGTTTAGCTGTCAATGTTCCAAATTTTTTGTTAAACCTTTTGAAACATTATGCCCATGAAACCCAGAGGGGTAGGGACAACTCTATCACCCATCATGCCCTCATTAAATTTTTGATCAAGCGTTCCCTAGGGGATGTATCACCCCTTTCTTGGCAAGAATTTGTTGCCCAGAAGGGTCTGCAACCTCCAGAGCCTCCTAGAGCACTCCCTGCGCAGTACAAGAAAAAGAAAAGGAGAGTAGAATTTACAAGTAGGGAAACAGAGCAAGAATCATCTGCTCCTGCAACACTTAGTACTGTAGCCTCCACACCAGAGCCCTCTACCCAAGTACAAACTAGGTCTACTGGTAGAAAAGAAAAAGGGAAAATGAAGGTAGGAGAGTCATCTAGGGTAGAACAAACCCTAGAATCTGACCCTCATGTTCAAAAGCGAAAACGTTCTACTCCACTCTTTCCTACAGCATCTTCCCCTGTAGTAGTTTCTCCTGCAACAACGCCTGTTGCCACTGCATTTTCACTATCATCTTCTCCTACTGATTCTAAATCCTCTAGGCAGGTTAGAAAGAGGAAAGCCACGAAAGTGTCTCTTGCAGCTGTTATTTTATAAACATTGCTAAAAAGGGTTTCACCAAGGAAACAACGTAAAGTTACCTCAACCTCCGTTCAACCTAAAATTATAGTAATTCTTGAGGAATCTGAAGAATTCAGTCATGATGTTTCTCAGAATGTATCTGAGAATGCTTCACAAAGTCCATCTATTATTCCTGGGGAATTGCAAACTAAGACAGTGGAAGTTGAACATGGTAGTGGTAATGAAAGGGGGATGCCAAGTCTTGATGACTTGGCTGAAGCAGCTAGGAAAGTTTCAGAAGAAACACAATCTCCTCCTGAGCAGCAATAGGAGTCCATCCTGCAGCAAGAGGAAGAACAACTTGAACAATTTGAAGTGTCCAATGAAACCCCATTATCCCTTGAAACTTGTCGAGCATTGGTTGTTTATAAAATGACATTGTTGATTGAATATTTTGAATATCTTAGGACTACATGGAGGCCTATTACATTTCAAACTTTGAGTTTCCACCATTTAGCTAGAACTGAAATTCAACAAAGTCTTTAGGAAGAAGAAAAGAAGAAATTGAAAAGGGAAATTAAAAGAAAAAAATAGGAAATTCAAGAAATGAAAGAGAAAATGGATGAAATGGTGAATATAACTAGTAAAATTATGGAATGTAGACCACCACCTAGGGTATATGCTATGTGCCTTAAAGAGAAATTTCTTTGGTTCCAATTGATGAGAATTTCAAGAAATTTAGACCCTGTCATTAACACAGCTAAGGAATTTTATGATGCATATCAAGTAGCACCCAATTGGCTAAAAAATTCTCTATGTGAGTTTTATTTTCGTGGTTTGCTAATTCCCTCTAAAACAGAGTGGAATCCACTTCTCTACATTGGTGACATTTATCTGAGGTCACTCATGTCTTGGGAGGCCAATGAAACTAACTCTGGAAGACAATTAGAGGCTTATGAAGAGGCTGAAAGGAATGAACCTATTCCACTGCAACCTAAAAGCTTAACTCCCCACACAATTATGAGAACTTGGCTTACTGTTGTGTATGGATTTAATGATCAGACAGAAAGAATGAAAATATTTGATATCAGGAAGTAGGTGTATGATGAATTCAAAGACCAAACATATCTGTTTTGGAAGCTTTCATCTTCCAGAATTGAAACAAAATGGGAAAAACTGACTGTTGGTATGAGGGAATTTGAGCCTCATATCCCTCTGAACTTTAAAGAAACCATCAGAAGGATGGAGAAGTATATGCAACTTGGTCTCCAAAGAAGGTTTGAGTTATGGTTACCATTAACATTTCAACCTCCAGTTTTGATGTGGACACTTTACCCTTATTGGGCTACAGATGTTAATGAGGATGCATAAACCCGCAGGTATGAGAGATGACAAAGTTTTAGAGGTTTCTACTACAAATTCAAAACTTCATTACAGGGCCATACTACTCCTGATTTCAGAGAAACAACTAGAAAGCTTAATGCTGGAGGACCATCATTAGGATAAGTAGGGGGCAAATGATGAGCTCGAAATATGCTCATAATTTGAATATTATGATGTATTTTTAATACCCTTACTCTTATTGCTGATGGTTGTTTTAACT
The DNA here is from genome assembly GCA_007258455.2 of Sequoia sempervirens. Classification (NCBI taxonomy): domain Eukaryota; kingdom Viridiplantae; phylum Streptophyta; class Pinopsida; order Cupressales; family Cupressaceae; genus Sequoia; species Sequoia sempervirens. The sequence continues at coordinate 437,955,291 of VDFB02105785.1, read as the reverse complement.
CTTTGATTAAAGGTTTTTTATCTAAAATTGGGTAGTATCCTATAGTAGCACATTCCTATATTCCTGCAGCTTAACATCTCTATGTGTCTGTATTAATTACCCTGTTTGACCTCCTGAATGACTGATATAATGCATGTGGTTTTTGGATAATGAAATAGATTTAATATGTGATTAATGAATTTGTATCATGTTATTTTCCACGCGTGCTTTCTTTCACTTTTTTCGCCATGTGTATTGCAGGTTGTTGAAGGAAGCATGAACGAGTCAAAGCACAGCAGATCTCAGCCTTGCAGTAAAGTCCATTTCCAGCATGGCATCGAGGAAGTTGTTCCAACAAAGACTCTCTGACCGGGTCGTTGGGAAGAAATCTAAATGATCATTAATCTAGGAAGAGTGGAATGCTAAATTTTCTCTGAATCATGTTGAACATATATGCCTTCATTTATGAGAAGTATGTTCCTCGATTTCAGGATACATTTATGTCCACATCTTTCTTTGTTAGAGTTAGGTAGTTAGTTTCTTTTCTAATATAAATAAGTGTTCCTCCTGTGTGAGTGAGCAACAAAGTGTTACAGTTAGTATTATAATGAGAAACAGTATTTTGTGTTAGTTTTCTTACAAGCAAAACAATCAATGTATATGATTCCAAGTTTATGAATAAAAGTTGATGAAGTTTTGAGTTCAATTTTTGCATAAAATAGTTGATGCTTGCTAAGGGGGGCCACTTAGTGAGTATCTATAGTTAGTTATTTATCTTCTGTTGATTATAAGTTAGATTTCATTCTTGAATGTTTCAGCACAAACTCAGTCTTATATTGTTCCTACAGCATCGGGAATCCATCCCTATGTTCGTTCCTGCAGCATAAGGCCAGTTCATAGTTTGTTTCTTAGTAATAGTTGTCATGATTTCTTCTTTGATTAAGTTATGCTTAAGTTAAGAAGACTTTACATTACATTCTTGTAGCATAAGTAAAATTCCTTCCAAGCATTTATTTCTGGTAAATTGTGACTGAAACTGGTTCTTAGTGCACATACAGTGTCGCTCCATTTCAAGTATATGTTCCCTGGTTTGACAATGTAAATGAACAACCATAAGAAGATGTTAGTCACCTACTGGAATGTCCAATTCCCAGGTTAGGATTTTTCATGACTTTTATATCC